>WOGP01008675.1:0-11096 GCA_015342065.1 Leptinotarsa undecemlineata
GGTAAGACCTCGTTAGTCCTTAGCTCGCACAAGTTTCTCAACTTCTGAGAGTTGTCGTTCGTATGGGGGCGGCAGCTGATTAACGGAAAAAACAGAACAGAAACAGATTTTTTTTAAACAGAATCTATATCTATTTTCATGTTTCTTTTTCCTTTATTGAATTTTGATGTGTATCCATTTTATAATGATGTTGAAATTTATATTGAAACATCGTTCATTGATATTTATAATTCGAAATCTTTAGTAATATATTGCAATGACTAACTGAAATTCTTGAGTTTGAAGCCACATAAAAGTTTGTTCATCCATATCTTAATTACATGATTTTTATAAATATTTCAGTGTTCAACAATTATCACAAAGGTCTGTTGATGTTGCAAATCTGCAAGGAGTCCCGTGACGGCTAACATTTTTTTTTGTTTTACAAATTGTACTATTACTTACAGTGTTGATGAATGCAATCTTATTATGAATTGAACTGTCACTACCTTCCATTCAAAAACCCTTTATACATACTCCTTCTTCACTCATGTGAGATGAGTTTATATTAAGTTGTTTCAAAATTTTTGTCCGTTTTTATGAGTCAATTATAAACTGTAATATCTCAGTGGGATACTTATTCACTTAAATCGAAATGAGCGCCATTTGAATCAGTGCATTTTTGCTAACGTAACACAGGTCGATTGATTCCGACAGCATAAAAATTAAGTACTCAAGATTCGATGAAGGCCGTCATGTCTGATCCCATTTGGCGAAGGTTCCACCGGTGAGAAAGTTATCGAAGTGCTTGAAAAGATAGAAGTCCGTTGGCGATAGGTTTGGGAGGATGATTTGTGGAACGTCCGAACGGGCGTTGTCGTGGAACAGGATCAGATCTCTTCGGTTTTTTGCAGTACATTTCGTTGACTTCTCCACAATACGACTCTTCTGTTATGGTTTGGTCTGTTTGCAGAAAGTTATAGTAAAACAAATCACCCGATGACTAACGTATAGTAACCATGCTCTTTTTGTGGTTGGTTTTCGTCTTTGGAAAGTGCCTGGGTGGCTCATAGGTGTACAACCACTGTACTGAACTCAAATTTATTATGATTATGTGTGATGATCACGTCTAAGAAATCGATCTGTTTCTCTATCTTTGTTTCGAGTGTGAACATTATGTTCCAGTGTTTGGAATATAAACTCAATAAAGAAATGTGTTCTTGTATGAATCAGTGTTCATATAAAAGTATTCGTTTCGAAAGTATTTTTATTCCGTGTAATCCAATGTTTACATGAAAATAGCTGTTTCGAGAGGTTTTATTTCAGTTTGTATCTGAAAGTTACTTCTTTGCATGATGTACACATCTTTATATAGAGTTATCTTTTCGAAATTGATTGCTTCGTTACTTTATTTGGAATATTACCAATTTTTTTCATAATTATGGAGAAGTAGAAAGCTAAAACCTTTCTCTCCCAAAAATGTATAAAAAGTATTCTTTATTTCTTTTTCTTTTATCAAATTGAAATAGCAACGTATAATTCGCCACTTCTCTCCATTTTAGAGCCTAGTGCCAGATCCGATATTTGTCTGTAGTCTCTTCCTCACCATCATCAGGTGTGTTGTTCCGAGTTGCACAATTCTATGAGAGTTCGTGGCGTTGGTGACATCACATCATCACATGAATTTGGTTACCGCTTTTTCATCCTTCACACTTTATTGGTATTTTTAACTTTTTTATCTGACCACTCCTTTAGTGTTTATTCCCGCACCATTTTTCATTTTCTTGTGACTTATTTGTGATTTTTTTTGTATAGTTACTGTTCGTCTTGAATATTCTTCAAACGTTTCGTTTCTGTTGAGTACTATCTTCGGTTCACTGCCATTACACCAAAAATATACTTCAAATATCGTAATTCGGTATCATATAGTATAAATACATATTTATTTCATCAACAAACCCATATGAAATTGGATTTTGGCATTTGCTTTTGTACTGAATGTTTAATAATAACACGAATACTCAATCAAAACATTTTGAAATTAATTATTATCATTATGAATTTGAAGTTAAAATAAGACTGAAAATGATAATGAATAAGTATGAAAATTGATAATGGCATTTCTTATTAATTTTAGTTTCATATTGGAGCATCATTTCTGAATTATATTTTCTGATACTCTTCGTCACTAAATGGTTTTCTATTTGCTTCAAATAACTAATTGAATCCAACGGTGTTGAATTGGGTGATCGCGGTGGCCAATACTCCCAGTTCAATTGTTCTATTGCAACAGTCCAGTGTATTGGCTAACAGCAAATATCATATATTTCGCTTGGTATGCAAATCCTCGATACTGCAATGATGAATACATTTTATTTGCAGTAAAAATGCTTATGAGGTTACATTTCGATACAACTATAGTGATTCAATACGAAGTATTCGGATAAAAAGTATGAACAGAGAATAATATATACACATCCACAAAACAATAATACAAAAGTACACAAAAAATATGATACACGTTAACAAACAAAAGGAAACCTCGTACATGTTATCTTCAAAACCTCCTTTCAAGTGATAAGGTGAACAATTGATAAACACTCATGATAATTGTTCGCATGTTCGCATGTGTGTATTTGTATACAAATATTGAAAAAAATATAGTCGAACTATTTGACTGTCGAATATTTCATATCACATATTAATTTGAAGTCAGTACTGATCCCGACATTTCATTACAAAACTACGGTTTTCTTGGATGCACCAACGGTAATCCTGAAAATTCATTGTATAAAAAAAAATTTCACAAGATTTTACACCTAAGTCGAAAATATTAGTGGATTTGTGTTAGTGAACCCAAATTTCATTTTGCATTGTAGTCTTCCTTTCATAACCGATTTTTTTTCAAAAATAATAGCATGAGACCTGAAAATTTCATTTAGCAGTGAGAGCAACCAGCATGAAAAATCAAGAACGAATTCAGTTTTATCTATTTCTGGTTGCTCGATTGGTATTGCTCAAAAATAACAAAGTCTGAATTTTTAAAAATGGACATTCATCTGAGAAAATTTTTAGATCGAGTGGTATTTACAAATATTATTTTTTGAAATATTCTTAGCTGAATTCATGAATACGAAAATAAAATAAAAATGTTTAAGTGAATCAATTCTATCATTCATTCTATCAATGACACAAAGCTGTTAATTTCGTGACAGAGTTTGAGATTGAAAAAGTGAGAATTTATCTGAAATTATTTTTGGGGCAAATGATATTTATGTAGATTATTTTCTGAAATATTCTCAGCTGAACTTCTGAGACTTGTCGTTCGTATGGGGGCGACAGCTGATTAACGGACAAACAGATTTTTGAACAGAAAGCATCGACATAAGAACAAAAAATCGATAACCTTCCATTTCAACAAGAACATTTGTTTGATGAGTCAATAATCACTGAACAAACTTTTTCAATAATGAAATTTCATTGTTGAAATCTGTGTGTCTTGACACTTGAGTCACCCGACTGACTTGACTCGGCTACATGAATTACCTGTACGTCGCGTATTGTTTTCGATTTCAACGAAGATATAGCTTTCGTCCTCGCACAAAACCCACATATCACTGATGATGTGTGCCGTTGTCTGCAGACGAAACCATTAGTACCTCAGGTTCCATTCAACCATGGCCAATCAGTCCGAATTTTTTTGTTATCAATCGTGATTCCAGCCGTGAAAGCCTGTATTCAGTGAAATTACTAATAATGAGAATAATATTTCCATTCGAATTTAACATGTTTCAAACAAACGTTAAACATGTTTTATTATATCAATAAGTTATGATTTAGATATTGAGATATAGATTTTTGGTATTTTAGGTTGGAATTGAAAGATTGTTGTTTTATTTACGTTAGGTTGTTTGACTCAGTGAAATATAGCAATTCGTTTTTCATTTCTGTTTCTTGTATCATTGTATTGATTAATTTCTATAGAAGCATTTTCTCAAAGTGCCAATTTTCAGTCGCAATCAGTGACTTGAATTGTGATTTAAATTGTGATTTAAATTGTGAGTGATGGATAACTAAGCCCTGAGATTCACGTATGATTCAAAAACAATGACACTTATTCGATGTTAATTTCATATTTGCTGGGTTTATCGCTGTCAGTTTCATCACTGTTGAGAAAAAGCATTTTATCGTTGTGAAACACTGTTGTGGGTACCTAGCCTCCAATTTAATTTATCATTTGATCGGTTTTAAAGAAGTTACCGCTGTAAATTATATCAAAATATCATTATTGATGTAACTGTTTACTTATGAACTTTGAAATATTCATATTGAAAAAAAATAAAACACATACAGAGCTGAATTTACGATGATTTCAACATATTTTTACTCGTTGTTCGTGCCGACTGTCTTTCATTTAATTAAGCGGATATTGATTAGCGATTTGTCAACTGAAATTAACGAAATCCAATTAGTTCGATTCACTTGCATGGTTTCTGTGATAAATTAGATCTGTTTTCAACTACGCTATTACAGACAATATCAAGAAGATAGGAAAATTAAACACACTGCATATGAATCATCATAATCTCACAAGATTTATTAACTTTGTACATAAAATTTGACTTCTGATGTTCAAAATTCATTTCTTTACAGACCCCTACATACGCTCTTCAGAAAAATAAGACATTGAAATTAATTTTGAGGATATTTATCAAAATTATTTGAATAATAATTACGGGAATAATTGAAGACATTATTTTTTACTTTTCAAAGTTCTGCAAAAAAATAATAGCAGAATTATATAATCTACTAATTATATCGAAATATTTTTGAGCGGATCATTAATCAAGTAAATTTTGTGAATCGGTGTTGTTGAAATTTTCTCATACGCATCTACATATTTTTTGGTTCACAAATTGAAATATATATATAAGCAGTACTGAAAGGTACTTGATTGTTTTCATTGCACGGTCGTATATAATATGAATACCTACGGTAAGAAGGGGTAACATGTGGGGTAATGTGAATAAAATATCAAAATTTTAGTTACGTTTTGTATGTACTCATGAATATTATTTGGAAAATAGCAGCCCCATATATTATGTTCAGATGAGAGCCTAAACAAAAAGTCAATAGAAACAATTGGGGGTTTTGTGAACTGTCCAGTGAAAAAGTCACAATGATATGGTTCTAGAATAAGTTATGGATTTTCATCATTAAACTATTTATTGTAATTGTTTGAAAATATTCTCAAAGGACGAAACTGCTGTATTGTTAGTCACAAATAAAAGTGGTAGAAAAATAGAAAGTTTTATTTTTCATGATGATTTCCTACCACGTAATAATGGCCCACATCCATTAATCAATTGAAATCAATGATGATTAATATAATAAAAATAACACCTATACACAATTCGAGAACTGAATCTAGTCATTCACAGTCATAAGAAATGGATTCGTTCAAAAACGTTGAATGAAGAAAATATTGTTGGAATACTTACCACCAAAATATGTGTCAATGTCAGACTTTGAGAAAATGTAAGATCATTCTCAGATGTTCTTAAAATATAAAACGAATCTAAAATAACTAATCTCTCCACATATATTCAGTAACACAGAAACTTCTTCTTTATATTATGATTTAGCTCACACAATTTCCAATTTTATAGATCTTCTCCGCTTCCAACAACCATCTATAAAATGTATTGCGCTCAGTGATGCTTTGGGATAGGAACCACATCCATCTTCACTGGCTCTTGACTGCAGTTTCGGTCAATGAGTTTTCTGATGGAACGCTAGTTTTGTTTGTGCTTAATTTATGTAACATGTTGAATTTTACTGAAACTTTATTCTGCTGTAATCAATATAAAATGGCAATTTGTTAATCTATATAAAAAAATGATTCTTTAATTATGCTTCAATATAGTTTTCGTTGAATTAATAAATCAAAGTACTCTGATCATTTCTACAAAATGACTCTAATGGAAGTGAATAAAATTTTTAAAACAAACATCCTTAATAATTAAAATACAATTCTGTTATTTCCGATGTAATTAGGGCTTAGGAGACTCTAATTACAACAAAAAATATAATGGACTTCCAGACCGTATTTTGTAATGAATGGTCTCACCATCAAAGCGGAACAGCTATGTCTAATGGAAAATTATTCAATATCGTGACATTCTCTGAATTATTTGTGAATTTTCATGAAAAAGGACAATTCCAAACTGATTTTATATGAAATCATAACTATTCTTTCAAATACTGCATCGTGAGTTATGAGTATAATTACTGCATTGCGACTTCAGAACCTTAAATACTCATTGAATAGAGAATTAGTTATCTTCTCATGAAAATGTTATTTCAATTAAATATTTATATTTCTGATTTCTCACGAACCATTGGTAGAAAGGAAATGATGATAGTTTATTGATACCATTAAAGTAACTTCGCGAATATTATGAATTATAAATGCGAAATAAAACTGCTACTTTCATCAGCTGCATTGAAAAATCAAATATTGTATTATAGAATGTGGTAATGAACCTTATACTAGTATTTCAAACTTTTTGTAATTATTCTTAATCAACCTAATCGATGTTGGATATAAGCAAAAGGGAATACAGACTATCACTAATGGATTCCATTAAAGTTTTTTAACTTGGAGAACATAGGAAATGAGATCGTGCAAAGTGCATGTCGGGGTGGAAAAATGCATCGCTCTCTACCCCGCTTTATCGAAATTCGGGCAGCGCTAGCAATCAGTATAATGAATGACCCAGCCTTAATTAATGAATCTGTCTTGCTAATCTCTTAGATAGAATGGTCTGGAAGTCTAAATTGGCCCTCAGAATATACCTCATCTGATCAATTTCATATATTAGGGTGAAGTAACGTAGCTCATTCGATTTTATGATTTGGAAAAATTATTTTAAATGTATTGACGAATGGGACGAGAAAGTTTTATACGATTCCATATTACATTTCTGATAATTAACGTTCGTGAGTCGTCATTCAGAATCATTAGCCTATAAATGAGTCATACAGAATGATATATTCCGTTAATACACATATAATGAAGGTATATTGTTTTTTCTTGGCAACGAATCATTAAATCCGGCCCAATTAGACTATAAAACACTTCAAAAGTTCGGTATTCCAACACGTACATGGTGTGTCGATTTTTTACATTCACGTGTTTGTCAAGAAAAATCATTTTATTTCCTGCATTCCATAAAAAAAATCAAATTTGTCTACTTTAACCATGAAAATTAAAAAGAGAGTATCTTTGGGAGAAGATATTTTTATCAAAAAAGTTTCTTAGTTTTTTACTTCTCCATCATCAAAGAAGTTGAAAGCCAGAATGCTTTTGTTCCAAAATATCCAAGAAGTTCAGAAAGTGCTAAACTAAATATCGGTCTGTGTACAACTCTTTTTTCTCTCTCCTATATCGGATCATGTCTTTAGTAAAGCAACTATTTTGAAAATGCAAAAGATAATATTTTTTTGCAAAACTGTGGGCATGTTTGGTAGCTGGAAAAGCAGAGCTGTTTCACAGATATTGGGAAAATTACTCTTGACTTCTCACATTAAGAATTTTCACATCATAATGTCAGATTATTTCCTTAAAAGAACATATTGTTTTCAGAATATTCACCGATGATTGCGTTATTGTGAATAGTAGAGAATAGATTTCATCTACCTAACTTTTTCATGCATCAACAACGTCCTATTCGATTGTCACATACTTTGCAAAACTGAAAAAGTTCACCGTTTTTTTGAAACTGTTTGAATATGTTGTTGAACAACATATATGCGGCTTATATGCGGCTTCCTTGAATTTCCTCCACGGTCTACTAATCTTGACGATTCCTCTTTCAGTCGATTGATAGTGGTGGGCTTAATGGTTAAGACACTGATCCGTGTGAGTGGGATTTCGGTATACAGATGTTTAACACTTAGTATCGTTTCTCTTCACCAATACGTCTGAAAATGGCAATTCGTTGTGGCAATTCTTCATTGTGAAGATGATGAAGGGTCTTACGATGTTGACGTGCTTCAGGAAGTTGCCAAGTTTTGTACTCCCATGGTTTCATATTATGGAGGTGTCGTCAACGAATCTCAACTAGACTCAGCGCTTCTTGTGGGCTTTTTCGATGTCGATAGTATAGCTTCCTCTGTATGACTTGAAGTGCTTCTTGACAGGAACGTTGGTATGAAAGGTTTCCATCTCGATACTTATTGATTGTGCGGTGTTGAAGATGATCTTTCCTTTTCCGAAGAAAAGACCAAGTGCTATTTCGATGTCTGATACAGTTTCTTTTCAATTGATGTAGTAGGGTCCATACGATTTTCGTGTATTATTCCTTCTGAAGAACCTCTTCGATCTTCTGTTCGTTGGGATCAGTATCCATCACAACAGTAGCGTTTCCCTTAACAGCAGGTATATAGTATCTTGATAGTGTTATCTCTACGTAGGCCGTTTAGAGCTCTACGTTCTTCATTGCTGATGTTAGATGTTGGAACTGGCTTTCTATTCTGCAGTTTCAACCAGTTCCAACATCTAAACTGGGTTGGGTCACAAGTGAGTGGATCTTTTCGACCCTCCACCGCAACCAGCAAGGGTTTTTTGTGGCCCACACCTATTCACACTCGACCAAATGAACCCAGCTACTTAACGAAGTCGATTGGTTTGTATGTTGAGTGGTCTTTCAGGGTAGGTGGTAAGAGTACAGCCCTGCTAATATCTAAAATCAGCAATGGAGAACGTGGAGCTCTGAATGACCAAAGTAGAGATAACACCTTCAAGATCCTATCTGCAGATAAGGAAAACGCTACTGTTGTGATGGATACTCATCTCTACGAACAGAAGATCGAAGAGGTTCTTCTGAAGGTACAAGACACAAAGATCTCATGCGACCTTTTCTTCAAAAAAGGAATCATTGCTAACATCACACCACAGTAAACCCCAACACTTATATGGACTACTGAAAATACACAAAAATAGTATTTTTGATAGTCTGGATAGCTTCGGAGATTCAGCTAGACAACATTTATTCAGATTTCCACTTCCAGTAATACAAACATTACGAGAAAAAACTGCACCATTTGTGGAGATTTAGAGGCATTTTGTCGAACTACTAGTGGCAATTGAAGTCACAAATTAAGATCAAATGACCAGTTTCGACGTGTTAAGCATTTACACCAACGTTCCTGTCGAAGAAATACTTCAAATCATACAGCGGAAGCTATCCTAAGACGGCAACCTGAAAGATGGAACGATCTTACCTATAAAAGTAATTATGAAATTACTAGGATACTGTGTATGAAACTGCTGTTTCTAGCTAGAGGACGAATTCTATACACAAGCTGAGGGACTGTCAATGGGATCGCCACTTCCATCAGATATAACCAACATATATATATGGAGTGGTTTGAAACTTTGGCCACTGAAGAAGCCCACAAGAAACCCCGAGTCTGGTTGAAATACGTTGACGACACCTTCATGATATAGAACCATAGAAATACAGAAGTAGACAGCGTGAGAGCCGACAAAATAGTAAAGGCTTTCGCAACAGAGGTTTTCAATCTTCTTCTTGACACTAAGTGAGAAACCTCTGTATACCGAAAACTCATTCACCCGGGACAGTAGTTGAACCACGAATCCAACCACCATTAATTTCATCGATTCAAAGTATTCAAATTATATTTCGAAACCTAGCTGATAAAACATTAATTCATTTATGTAATGAATAATTGAGAGGTGAGACTAGTTAGTTATTTTCCATCAATATTTCAGAGTAATAATGATGGATAAACGGAATAGTAACTAATTGATATTGAGGGTGTTATCAGATTTGTATCATTCTTTGAGAAAATGATGTTGATATATCAAAAAGTAGATTAAAAAATTACTGAAACGTTTTGTATATCTTGAGTAGATGAACAGCAAACAGTATGAAAAAAATATTTTCAATCCATTTTTGAAGATTTTTTTGACAAATATATCTCCAATAAGTGTACAATTTTTCAATTTAATTTTGTTTTTAATTCCGTATAATTTCACAATAGTTCACTCGTGAACTATCGAAACCCTTCACTGAGGTGTAAAGGAATAAGTAAAAAAATTGCTGTGAAAAATTTAATTGAAACGTGTAAAGGCTACCATCAAAAATCAGAAAAAGGTTGATTTTCGTTGAAAATTCCATTCATAAAATTTATCAATTTGATTTCTTTCATAAATAACAATTACCATGAGGATTTTTTCGTTTATCGAGTATCATGTTTCCTCAATTCATTTCCCGTACACCTTTTGATTCGATCAACATATGTGCAGATAAACTAATTTCTAGTGACGTCATGCTTTATTATGTATGCCATCGTGAAGCGATCATTAGATATTGATTTGCGCTTTTTACCCCTCGTCAAGAAAGAAGACCACGCTTGCGCTTCAGTTTAGTCACGAATACTAGAATTAATGGTTCTTCAATTTCGGTGACACTTCCATAAAAGCGTAATTTAACAAATCGTCAGAATTACAATCTGTCTTCCATAATGAAAGCAATATCTGCATACCAGATAGATATTATATAATCTACTCAAAATCAAAATTTTCATATAATTTATACAAGGGTGCGCAAAAGTCCGGAATAAAATTAATATTTGTATTGAAGGGGTTATATTTTTAGGAGTGATTAATTTTTGGGAAAGAAAGTTTTTGGCTTTCTACTACTCCATCTTGATACAAGATGATGATAGAGTTACTTATTTGCAAATTGATTACTTCCTTCCTTCCTTTGGAAGATTCCCTTATCCTTTTTTTGTATCAAGACGGAGTAGTAGAAAGCCAAAAACTTTCTTTCCCAAAAATTAATATCTTTTTAATCAGTATTTTAGGAAAAAAACGCTGAAACACGTCAGTTGATTTAACGTTTTCAACCTCTCAGCTGCAATACTCCCCAATTTTTTTTTTCAAATGCAAACCTATATCGTGTATGGGTTCATTGAAAAGCTTGTAAAAAATGAAATCTGATCATACCCTCTTTTTTTACTCATGCGGTTACCACGAAATGTGCTATCTACGGGTGAATTAACGTTGCAAAAAATAAATAAAGTGG
>WOGP01008676.1:0-11096 GCA_015342065.1 Leptinotarsa undecemlineata
TGTGATTCCTAACACGGTTGCAGAATCATCCCAGCTTCAACCAGATAAATTCTCTCGAGAAAAATATCTGGTCGAGGTAGGAATCGAACCCACGATCTTCCGATCGTGAGTCGGGCGCACTACCACCGCGGCCAATTCCACAACATCTGTTTGGTATCAAGCTTCGAAGGGTGAATAAATGCCTTGGAGTGAGCCAACCCTGGAAGATTCTGCCAGAATTCCATACATTTTTTTGCCATCCAGGTGTTCAAAGTTTGTTTGGCAAAGCCTTAAGCAATGTCAATTACAGGTTTCAGTCCGATGAAGCTGCTTGCAGCACCTTCCTTTGCAAAGGAGTCAGCAACTTCGTTGCCTTCCAGGTCAGTATGGCCAGGAATCCAGACTAGAGACAATCTGTTAAGTCTTCCTACCGAGGAGAGTCGTTTTTGGCAACTTGCTACAAATTTAGACGTTGCTCGGGAGGAGTCAAGAGCTACCCACGCCGCACCGCTTGTCTGTCCTAGAATATTTTTATTAACTTCTGTGTAATCAAATGTACATAACCTGCAAAATTTGAACATTCACATTATTTTTTCACCACGTCCACGTCATTGTACGTAAGTTAATTCTTGATGCGATTCAAATCTACTCTCAATGTTTCTAAATCAAACATTATGAATTTCACATGTACATTCGATTATTTACCTATAGAAAGTTGTATTCAAAATATAGGTTGTAAAAAATTTCTTGAATTGTATGTATACAATTGTATTGTATTTGATACCCATATTTGGTTTCATATCAGGACCCTGTGGGAAATTATCAATTTTCAGAAAAATCGTGAAAGACGGCAGTTGATATCGAATTCCCACTCGAATAGTTTGACATATCTGTAGATGATGTTAACTTTTTTTCTGAACTTTAGAAACATGAACTTTTACCCCAACACATGATTCCATATGATGACAGGATTCTATATAAAGGTAGTAATATACCAGTAAGAATTTAGTAGTTACTTTATTTATTAGCTGTTTAACTTATATACAAGAAAATTTTTCACAAGCTAGGTGATGAGCAGAGATGAAATTTAAGACAAAATTTGGACAAACCATTATACTGATGTGGTAGACGCACCTGAGGTTTCTGACTTAGAATCTATGCCCATTATAATGAATACCAATAATGATTCAGGGGTTTGAAATGATAATAACAAATTCTCGCTTGCAGCAATAATAACTGGCTAAAAAAACTATATGGACAGTCTCTGGCAAAAATCTGATGTTTTCTTATTAGTCAGTGGGCTATGCTTGGAGACTGGCAGTAAACAAATCTAAAGAAATGAACTTTAAACGTTCAAGCCAGTCACGAATATACCTACACAGTAGGTTGAATCGACTGACACCTATCAGAAAACAACTACTTCCCTGGCTAATACCACGAAGGGCGTTGGATTATATCCGACAGGCGTCAGTGCAGGAATCTTCACAGAAAATTTCATGTGCAATTGCTTATGCAGGAAATCCAACGCCCTTTGTGGTATTAGCCAGAGGAGTAGTTGTTTTCTGATAGGCGTTAGTCCATTCAACCTACTGTGTAGGTATATTCGAGACTGGCTTGAACGTTTAAATTCATTTCTTTAGAAATGATCTGAAGGTAAGTTAAGTGAGCTTCATAGGAGTGGGTTTGTTCAACCTTCCACTCACACCAATTCAAACTCTACTAAATGATTTCATTTTTCTTAAACCATTAATACCCAGAGATTATTTAACGACTAATTGATTTTTTTGCCAAAACTTACTTTAGTTATTTACTTACTTTAGTATTATAAAACTCATACTCTGTGACGTTCGAAGTGAGCTCTGCTTTCAAATAGAGTGAAGTCAAAACTCTAACAATTATGATACATTAAAAACTGAATAGAAGACCAATATTTGATGTTCACTGCATATTTTTAATAGTGTCGATTTGTTCACTGTGAGTTTTTGATACATTTTTTGTTGGCTAGCAGTGGCATACAACTGATAAGTATCAATTTCATAACCTCAATAGAGTTTATTAAAAATATTTTATCTTGCTGGCATCATACAGATGATATAGGTTGTTGCCGGATTTATAGGATTGCAAAGATATATCAGTCCTATATTGTAAGAGTCGCTAATGGCCAACATACTTAGTTTAGCAAATATAGGAGCATATGGTAAATAATTTTTCGTTCCAGAAAGCGTCCTCTCACAGTGACTGAACTTCTGGCAGAAGCTGCCCCCTGAAGAAAGGGGAGAGGGCACAAAACTTTTGGTCGACGAAGAATGTAATGATCCAAAGTGATTATGTTCAGCTAAACTGATTACTGGAGGTAAACTCTGTTACAAAGATAAAAAGAATTCAGCCGGAAATAAAGACAAAATGATATTAACGCTACATGATATACTTGCGTAGCCAGAAATGCCGAATATGACCAGCCTCAAAAAAATATTGATTTCACAAAAAAAAGTGATAAACATGAAATATTATATGGCAGGGGGTTCTTATTTTAGGAAGAGACTATAGGATAGCTCAATGAAAGTCAATAAACATTAAAATAAAGAAGGTTGAAAAGGAAGCAATGTGATGAAAAAATCCTATTAACGAATTTTGACGTAGATACAATAATTTTCAATGAATTTGAAATAGACCAAATGAAAATAGAAGTGCAACATTACATTTCTCAACCCAATGGAGTGAACAAATTTATTCATGAGAGAAGTAGGCCAACTAAATAATCATGTTACCTTAATACAGATTTTTTTTAAGGTGAGAACTGTTCATTTCAAAAATTGTTTCTCCTTAGCAATGAATATGTCACGAAATTCGAGTTATGATTTCTGAACTATTAAAGCCCAAGGGGTCGTAATTGACCCATATTAAAATTTGGAAAGTTTGAATTTTTTTAGGGGTAATCACACTATACTGGTATATTTCTATCATAGAATTCAGAATTTTATTACAAATAATTATGGGTATTAATGTGTCGATGAAACCCGAATAGTTTTATTTGGTGAATGATCTATCAGGTCAGATGTCTAGAGTGCAACACTGAAAACCTGATTCGTCTGCGATGGGTAAATGCTCTGATTATAAAAAAATAAATATTTCGAAATGAACTCCCAAAATATTAATCTCTCCAAATGTACCTACACAGTATATTCTGGTAAATGCCTGCCAGAAAACAACTACTCTCCAGGCTAATACCACGCTGGACATTGAATTATATCCGAGAGACATTTATGCAAGATACCTCACAGAGGTTAGTCTTGCAGATGTTACTTGTTCATCCAACAGCCAGACTATGCTAAAATCAGTCGAGTAGATCATCTATAGACCGGTTTCAAAGTATTACCTCTCATCAGTTCAAAAAAGATTCGACCCAAACACTTGTGTGCCTGGGACTCGATTGACTCAAACACGGCTTGACTGCATATATGAAACCTCCTTCTAAGAGAAAGATTGTTGACTAGTGACAGATCCTTCTCCTGAACAGAGCCCCAAGCGGAGAAGTAATACCTACTATGTAGGTATGTTGGGAGAGATGAATGTAAGATTCCATTTATATACGTATGTATCTCTCCTCGATATGTAAGCCTTAAGACTTATTCAAATGCTCTGCTGTTTCAACGTTTTCCAAACAGAAACAGCAATCCCTGTATCCGTCAGTTCAAGTCTTTTCAAATAATGATTCAAAGACAGTAACCTGTAAGTAGGTATGCTAGACAAAATAGGTCATCCCTACTTCGAAATCTGTTACACCCACAACTCTCAAAGAAAATCTTTCCAATAGGAATTAAAATTTGGTCTAGTTTTTGGGGCAATAATTAGTATGAATTTGGATTATGGCTTAAAAGGAAAAAAAACTTGAGGTAGAAGAATACATTCGAAAATGTCCTTGTAGGACAAAACTACAGTAACATTATTTACAAATACAAAGTGGTATAAAAACATAGGAAGTTTAAATTTACATTTTTCATAAATTTATCAAAAAAATTATTAATTTTTCAATACTATATGGTTTATGCACTATTAGGACATACTTCAAATATACTAGATTACATCAGAAGATTGTGTAGCGTTATTTTGGTTTTTTGTTCAAAATTATTGTTTCGTTCAATATCAGAATCAAATCAGAGTACTTTGAACTATATTTTGAGTCCTATATTGATAATTTCCAAATTTAAGAGATCACTATGTTTTTATTTTTCTTCAAAACACGAATGTTCACCAAAGCTTTGTTAAAGAGAATTGCCCATTTGACAATAAAGCATATTCACTATTATTATTGGTCTGCCATCGAATAAAGATAATATAATCAATCGATTGTTATGTCAGATGGATCTTGAGCAGCAAAAAAACAATCTATTCACTATTCCCTCTACCGTTTCTTATGATGAATGTTATAGTAAATAGATTTCGGAGTCATGGATGCTGATATTGCTCGCAAAATGGAAAAATATGGTAAGGAAAGTTTCCATTAATGTTGAGGGAGAAGTAGGAGCAAGAATGAAACTTGTTGTTAAACAGCAACTATTAAGATTTATCACAATTACAATTCACATTTTTCTTTGGCCTAGACAACAGACACTTCACATATCATAGTACTCAAAAGTAGTTATGATACCTTGGTAGACAAAGCAATTAATTGCAATCCAATTAATTTGAAATGTTAACTCACCTCTTTAGTGTTGGAATGTTGGTTGGGGTTGTACATTTGCACAGTTGGGGCAGGTGCTGGACTCGGTGCACTAGGACCCCTTTTTTTCATCCACGCCATGTCTTACCCTGACAAAAAATGGAAATATTGCCTAATAAGTTATTACACAAAGAATAGTTGATATTTGTGAACATTATTCTAAATAAATCAAATACAGTAACAGTAGTAGCAAATATTGATAATACATTACATAAATCCGATAATTTAAATTATTCATGAAATTCACCTTTGGAAATCCAATTTTCATAACATATGTTGTGAATTTCAGCAGGAATCATTGATCTTATGAACAACTTTCATCTTGGACGTGTGGCTAGACTTTCTGGCTATTTAAATCAATTTAATTTCGAAGTGGATTTCAACAGAAAAATATACACACAATTTCCCTTTATCGTAATCAACTTTGTAACTAATTTATAAATTCATCAGCTAAATTAAATCCCCAGTTTTAGGGAAAGTGGTCACTAATCTGCAATTTACATACAGTTTTGTCTACGTGATGTTTATCTATCCTTTTTCAACTTTTTGGTTAGGATAGGATACATACTTCAGTTGAAAGAGGAAGGATAATATATGTCAAACGAAAACAATTTCCTCCCAATAGGATTTCCAATAAGAAATGTCCAACTGTGTGTTTCGTGGGATTGAACGTTCGATCATCGACCCAACAGATAAGTTGTGATAATACCTCTTATCACAGAACGCAAAAATTGGGAGTACAGTTACTACAGTGTCCAGTTTGGGAGGCATAAATGGTGCAAATATGATTCGTACTGAACCAATGAACTGAATCACTGAATGGTATTGTTGTAGTCCATGACTGTTTGGTATAACTGTGGAACAGATTTGAAAATGAAGCCAAGAAACGATTTTGGTGTATATATCCACAAGATTGATATGCTCACCGATGAATTTCAGATCTTACTCAACCTGTATGTAGGGACCACAGAACTTTAACTACCTTTAATCTATTACTGTGTTGAGTTACAGAAGAATAAACGACCAGAATGGAATGTATTTCTTTGTGTATTTCGCGATAGTTGAAACTTCGCGTTCATAATAAGGAGTAGAAAAAATCTCAAGCCCACTTTCTAAGTATATTTTATACATTCAACCTCAACCTTTACTTTACTTCTTTACCTAACCTGATCTTATTCACTATTTACATTATTCAGAGAATTTTCGAGTTGAATGTCAGAAAAACAAATCCGAGTTTGTAATCGAATATATTAACAAAACAATACTGTGGCTTCTGAGCTTTCGCTTGGGTGAATTGATGTCCAAGTGGACATCAGTGCAACTATTAATTTTGAAAATTTGTAATTATTATCATAGATAATATTATCGATTTTTACCAAGTAATGGGGCAATGTATTGAAAAAAATAGTTTCATCAACAAACAAAAAAGTTCAAAACAGAAAGTGACTTGTAAATGAATTAATTTATAACACAAATGTCGAGAGTTTTCCTTCCCAAACACGGGAGCCATGTTACTTCTGTCGCAAGACATTTCTTGCGCAGACAGACTTCAATCTTCTGAGAACAAACTTCTAAGGCAATTGACAAAGAAAAATCCGTTTTGTCCACAAAAAATGATGATTCATTGTTCCGCATCACGGATTAGATATAGTAAGGGGAAGGTCCAACATATTCTTCAAACTATTCGATTCTCTGAACTCGAACTTCAGCCACAGTATTGCTTTATAAGCTTTCTACTGAGCTTCCGCTTCCACCACGGCAACGCAAAGGTCATCAAAATTGGCTTCCTCAAATCAAAGCACCACCCACGTGTATCTCTTCTGATTGTTTACTGGTCTGTAGTTCTGTGCATTATAGGTGCAATTACCTTGATGATCAAGTAGCTCGGTACTCGGTACATGTACCTAATTATCTCAGCATATCCAATAAAAACCACTGACTGAGTACAAGTATCGCCGTACGAGTTGTTAACAAATAACGAAAATATCTAGGTCCCTATCTATGATTTGATGTTCACATAAAGTGTAAACTATTAGGTTTGACGTTTGAGAATAATTTTGAAATGAAGGTGATTTCTCAAGGCTTACTTGCGAATAAAAATAATTCAACTTATATTTTTGCTTATCTGGGAGTGGCCTTGAAGTTATTGAGTTATGAATCATTTCCTACTTGCATTGTGCATTGCTACATCAAAAATAAATTCTTTTTTTAATGTCATATTTAACTTAAAATATATAAGTGAATTGAAAGTACTTATGGTATAAAAATTTATATTTCGTTACCTGAAATTTTGTATTTTGACCTACAAATTTCTTGGCTATACAACAAAAAATGTCATAGAGAAAGTCGTTTTTCTTGCAAATGGATTTTAAAATATAACAATTCATTAGTACCTATAACTGGTTGTCTAATTTCTAGTAATATTTGGTCGTGTTCAAATGGATTTAAAGTACTGATGAAGGATTGGCAATAATTCTTTCCGTTTATTTAAAAAAAAAAGTTGAAATTATATGGAGATGTTAACGAATGGAGAAAACAAAAAAAATCAATTTTCTGATAATATTTTGAAATAAATGGAAGAGGATAAGTAGGTACTCGTAAATTAAATTTGATGGACAGAAAAAAGTCGTCTTTTCAAAGTTTACCAAGTTTTTACTCCGTTTACGGCTAGGTTTACTAGGTTTTTATTGCCCTTCGAGATATTTCTCCTGTTCGAAAGTATGTAGGCACAACAGTCGGCTGGAAAGGTTACGGCCTTGGTATTTTGGGATGTGCGTGGTGTAATATATATTCATCGGTTATCTTGAGAAGGGAAATACCATTAACAGCGTTAATGTAGCATTGATGGTCGAAATTGCAAAGAAACGACCGCATATGGCATAGTAATATTTTTGTTTCATCAATATAACGCACTGTGTCACAAGCCAATCAAAACAATGGCAAACCTACATAAATTGAACTTCAAATTGCTCCCACATCCACCGTATTCGCCAGATTTGGCTCCCAGCGACTACTGGCTGCAAATCCTCAAAATAAAGCGAATTTTGAACCAAAAAAAAGCGTTTTCTTTCCTAGGCCCGGGACTTTTCAGCGCATGTGTTATGTTACGATTTCTCAACTTCTCCTCAGGATGAGTTGACGTGCTGTACCTCAAGATGACTCCACAGAAAGTTTGGACTGTTGAGGTCCAGGGATCTAGGTGGCCATACCTTGGGGTGGTAAATGTCATTTTGCCGACAGTCGCTGTGTCCGATTACAAAATTTTTGTTTCATCTTCGACATCGAATGAAGGATGCTCCACTTGAATTTGATCAGGTCCACCAGTAGATGGTCCTCTACTCGTAATCTAACAGCGCTGAAGAATAAATTTGAATTTTTGCAATTACACGCTACTAAATAGAAGTTGGAAAAATGCAAACATGAAGATCAGGGCCGCAGCGAAAAGAAAAACCGGGGGGGAGGCAATCTAAATTTACCCTACCTCACCAGCAAAATTTCCCAAATTTCGCAAAAATGAAAGCCGAGGGATTAGTTACTACTATAATATATTAATTTTCTTACTTAGCTATTCAAAGATTGGCTGAATGCTTATGTCCGTTAGGGTATACACAAACAAAAATAAATTTTGGTAATTATAAAAATATTAATAGGAATTATTCTACTTTGCACCAAGGTCCTTGGTCTTCCACTATATCCACCATAAATAGGAATATTTAATACAAATGTGCTTATTGTTATCTACTATTATTTTTTTTACCTTCACGGCCTGAAATTTCTCAACTTTTTTAAGTGGAAAAAACAGCAAAAAGTTGGGAATTTTGTAAAAGTGTCACTTTAAAATTTGTGGACTGTTCAGAACTGTTCTTTCACTTGGGAGAAATTAATCTTTTTTTGAAGTTTTCAAACAACTCATAATTTCAAAGTATGGGATCTCCAAGTTATGCATGTTGGGAAATCCCAACCTTCTCCTGGTTCTTTCCCTTTTCTTATTACCTCTCTCTTTCTTTTCTCTCATTTTTATTTTTTCAATTATTATTAATTTTTTTACTATTATTTTTTTCTATCTACACGGCCCAAAATTTTCCATTTTTTTCCCAAGTCAAAAAAGCAGGGGGGGAGGCTTCCCCTATCCCCCAATGGCGACGGCCCTGATAAAGATCATTATAATTAAGCATTGTAATTAAGCATTAATTATCACTCTCCTTGATGCAATAAGTATTGAAGATTATCAGAACGATTTCAGCTTATTCATTTGTTGATTTGAACTATCATCATTTTTCAGAATTAAGATTATCAAAAATCAGAACAGCGTAAACTTGTTTTCAATCACTGCAATATTAGGGGAGCACTGGAAATATTTCAATCTCTACTTACCTAATAAACAAAATATTACGTCTTTTCTGTTTGGCTTTCATAATCATTTCACCGATGAAAATTGTCAAATTTAGTGCATTCTCAAAAAAATTCTCATGTTAGACTGTCGATTTGATGTCAGTAGGGTTGTTTGATAAGTAGTTAGTAAATAACTATACGGGGTACGACAATGATAACGAAACCAAGGTGGAGTTGATGCTCAGAAAAAAAATCGTTTTCGCAGTCAACGCACATATCACTGATGATGTAGTAGTAGCAGACAAAACGTTTAGTACTAGAATGATATCTATGGGATAAACAAATGACTAAACTCACGAATATTGAAGTTATACAAGTTTCCTCAAGACGATCCGTTGCGAATCCAACCTTCACCATCGTCGCATGACGTAGAGTTGTTAAGCTCAGCACAACTGTTGCGACCTTGGCAGGTCGAAACACTGCCGTTGGTGTTCGGTCACGAATGTGTCTTTTTTGAGCTCTGATTTCATCATCTGGCGATGCTGGTTTAATTTTATTATGAATTATAGTTCTTAAGCGACCCCACATAAATTTTAACGAACTTGAATCGTGTGTTACCTTTGACTGCCACTCCAATGATTTTCTTCGACCAATCCATCTATCAGAAAAGGATTTATTTCAGTAATGACAAACAGCAAACGTAATAGTTGGGCTGAAAAGGTTTTTTTAATGAAATTTGATTTTATTCAATATAGTCATAGCAGTCATACAATTTTTTGATACCATTTTTTCGATTAGTACGATTTGTCTTTAGCAACAAAATATGCCTTAGTTACGACGATTACCTTTCCATCGGCGCTAAATTGATTTGAAAGAATTGAGATTACAAGCCACGTTAGTTCGCGACGTTTCGATTGTTAGTATCTACAATCGTCTCCGGGTGATGACTGGACTGATTTCTCCGAGAGATGACTATTTATGGGTCGTTCGAGTACTTTCACTTATCCCTGTTTTCCATTTTTTCCGCTTCACTGGGTCAGTGGGAGATGACTGTTTGGCGGGAGTTGGCCATTTTTCGCTTGATGATGGGTTTCTATATGTTGCGTATATCTACGCTAGCTTGGCTGAATACGTTGTTGGGCCACATGTATGCGGCTTCCTAGAATTTTCTCCTAAACCAATGTTCCTCTCTGTGTATGATCTCAGCTTGGGACCACTCGATGTTGTGTTGATGGGTCCAAACATCTGCTATTCCTGATTTGCTGGTTTCCCGCTGTGTGTGTTTCTTATGCTCGGCAATGCGAGCATGCGCATGCATATGCGGCAATGCAAGTACCAATATAGGATTTTCCGCACTCACACGGTATCTGGTAAATGCAATTTTTGGAATCGCAGTCCGCGTTTGGTGGCCTGGTTTTTGTGAGGCTGCTACGAATAGTGTTAGCGGATCTGAAGCAGGTTCTGATGTTGTACTTGAAACCAATTCTTCTTACCCTCTCCGATAATCCTCTGATGTAGGGTAGGGCAAGAACTGGTTGTGACGGCTTCTCTTCCTTGCGAGATTCCTGCTATCTTTTAGCCAAAGTCTTTTCTACCATCGCTTTGAAGTAGCCATTCCGTTGAAGATCATTTTTGATGATGTCTAGTTCCTTCTTCCTTCGCATTACAAAGCCCGAAAGCACGGTCTAATAGAGTCTAGATGATCTCTCTTGTCGATTGATGGTGGTTGGATTCGTGGTTCAGATACTGCCCCGTGTGAGTGGGTTTTCGGTATACATATGTTTCCCACTTAGTGTCGGTCCTCTTCCCCAAAACGTCTAAGAATGGCAATTCGTTGTGGATTTCCTTATCCATTGTGAAAGTGATGGAAGGTCTCACGCTGTTGATGTGTTTCAGGAAGGCGTCTAGTTCAATATTCCCATGGTTCCATATTATGAAGGTGTCGTCAACATATCTCAACCAGACTCGAGGTTTCTTGTGGACTTCTTCAATGGCCAGAGTTTCAAACC
Source organism: Leptinotarsa undecemlineata (assembly GCA_015342065.1). NCBI lineage: Eukaryota > Metazoa > Arthropoda > Insecta > Coleoptera > Chrysomelidae > Leptinotarsa > Leptinotarsa undecemlineata. Next base: position 11,041 of record WOGP01008676.1, read on the forward strand.
ACCCATATATATGTTGGCTATGACTGGTGAAAGTGGCGATCCCATTAGCAGTCCCT
>WOGP01008677.1:0-11096 GCA_015342065.1 Leptinotarsa undecemlineata
CACCAACCTGTCCAACAAAAAATTTATTTACATATGCCTAAATATTCTGAAACCATTTGTTAATTTCCATACATTGAAAAAGTAACTGAACTAATGTTTTTAGGAGTTGTAATGGACCAACATCTGAAATGGGATGAACATTTGCAATATATAGTAAAAATACTTAGACATCTTAGCTATAAAATGACTGAACTCAGGGATATACTCACAAAAAAAACTTAATTATTGTTTACAACTCTCTTGTTACGATATTATATAACAGTGTGGGGTGGAATGTTTGAGAATGTGCTAAATATTATACAGTTGCTCCAGAATACAGTTTTTAAAATAATGTTGAAAGAAAACAGACAATTTGATACAGAAAAACTCTATTCTGAAACTAATCTGCTTGATATAAGAAGTATGATTACACACTAGTGTCTTATATGCATATACTCAAATAATATCAATTATTCTGAGGCAAATACAAAGTACACCAGAAATGTACATAATTTATCCATTGATATACCCCTTTACAAAAAAAGTCATACCCAAAGTTCAGTCTACTGTATAAAACTACTTCAAAACTGTATAACATGCTTCCCCTTGAAATAAAGGTAATTACCACATTTTTACAGACAGACAGAAGCACATTACAAGCCACCTGCGCTTAGGCTGCTTTCCTCAAACTCCTAGTGGTCCTAACCATAATATTAATAAGTTGTATATTAACATATTCCAAATAAATTGAACAATAAAATTGTAATCAATTTTACTGAAACCAGCTGAATTCAACAGAATTACAAATAATAAAGAAAATCCAGGAAATAAGGGAAAGCACGATTTGGAGGAAGGTTGCGTAGTCACCGTAGGCCCCATGTGCACTGTGTATTATTACGGGAGGATTAGGAACGTTTACGAGGGTCTGAAATGTCTATACAGATGAAAGATATTGTCTGAGTAGCTTTAATGAGATTGTATCAGTAACTCATTAGGGACTATGTGGGTTCACGGGATGGCTGGTATTATGAAATTTGGTTTCTTTGAGGAATAAAAGTCAACATCATTATGATAGGAGTATCTATCAGTGTAACACATAATTGGCAAAAAATATCCAGTTTCACATAATCCTCTACCTGTTATCAAATTTTCGTGGAGTATGCAAATATTAAAAATCAAGTATTTATTTCATGAAAGTCACAAAAGGAAGTTGTCCAACAATTTACAAATCAGATAGATTAAACTTAACTTTTGTTCGTATAAGTCACTCAACTCAATATTGCGATATATTATAAATATTACTGGAGTTTTTTCCCAACACCATGTCGTTATTTTTAACACCTCGACACGTGTTTCGATCACCAAGTGATCATATACAGATATATCATACAGGTAAACCATGGTTTACCTGTATGATATATCTGTATAGCATAAATAGCTTTAGTTTCGCGAAGTTTCCAGTTTTATCTTCTTCTTGAAGATGATCACTTGGTGATCGAAACACGTGTCGAGGTATTGAAAATAACCATTTGGTGTTGGGAAAAAACTCCAGTAATATTGATTACTACACCAAAAGTTCCAAACAGTACATCATAAGTAGCGATGTATCAAATAGGAAATCTGATAAAATTGAAATTATGAAATGAATAACAAACATCAATGTAAATAATAATTGAAAGTGAAGTTTATCGACTACGTTCCTACTCAAATATGTTTATGAAAGTCATTAACAATAAAAACTTGATTTGATAAATATTGAACTACATAAACAATTTGAAATACAAAAATGTTATAACTACAGATATAAAAATTAACGAAAATATTTGGCACAAAAAATTTACCTATTGACAAAAGGAGAAAAAATATCGATTACAAAAAAATTATGTTCTAAATATACTTTAACAGTGTAGAAGCACTATTTCAAAAGGAAGTGATAACTTTATATTCCACAGAAAGGCAAAGGTATAAATTATAGCAAAGTTGACATTTTGTAAATTTCAACTGAAAATGTATTGTGTTGGACGTCAGCAACACCACAGCTTATAGAAATGTGGAAAAAGGAGAAACAAGTTATTTTTATACTCTTATCCAACGTCAAATGAAAAGAATTGTACAAAACAAATCAGTGTGATACTTCCAATTCAAGGTATTGTCTGGACGTGAAAATATTTTCATGAAATGGAATTATTCTCAGTATATCATGATGAAAAAGCAGATGATGTGATATCACTCGTAAGAGAGGGGGCCCCATTAAATTTTTTACAGAAAAAACATTCACTCAAATAATATTTTAATTTTCCATGCAACAATTTTTGCTGTTTTGAATTTGGGTAACCAATTGCAGAGTTATTGTTGTACGAATTGGTGACTAGGAAGAATGATGATCCCTACATTTGTATCGAAATAGCTAACAATTTTTGTAATTTGTAGATTATTTAAAAAAGTTTAATTTGTTTGATAATGTCGTATGACACGACTTTATTGAACAAAGCATACAAATAAGTAATGAGGTGTAACGCAATTTATTGCATTGAATTTTTCATCAGAAGTAGACGTCAATTTGTCTCTTTGAACAACAGACCGAATGAAATTTACTCAAAATGTATCTTCGATACAAATATTTCACATGTTGGTGAACCCCAGTGATCGATATTGAGACCCAGACTTTTTATACTATATTGCAATGACATGAATAGTGCCATTACTGATTTTACGTCTATGCAGACGATACTGATAGTGAGGATTATATCGAAGGTCGATCAAAGAACGCTATATTGAAAATAAAATTTCAAACCTTCCGGATATTTGGAATGATTAGGTGCTATATCTGATGCAGTTCATCAGATATTGCATGAAAAACATGATTTAGTGATGAAGTAATTATTTGTACAGTATTTGCCTTTGATGAAAAAACCATTTGGATTTTGTGAAAAAATCATAATTGTGGATGTATGCTATACACAAATGTTACTCAGAGAAAGTCGAATTGAATTATATGATTATGAAAATTATTAATTTTCGTTCTAGCAATATTTTTCTTTTCATTCCTCACAGTAATCAAAAATACACTCGGCATCATATATGCTGATTATCATGATAATCAGATAAATAATGAAGGAAAAATTAATTTACTTGAAATCAGATCCAAATTTAGAGGGATAAAAAGAAAAAAGGAAACTTTTATAGACGAAAAAAAATATTCGTATTTCCACCACTTTTCAAGTGGTAGATGATGAAAAGGTATACTATTTCAGTGGAAATTAGTTTTTCGCCAAAAATAAAATTTTTGGCAGGAAATACCATTCTTTTCAATATTATTTTTCAAAATTTACTCGGTTCTGAGGAAACATTTTCGAATATCTAAAAGTTATACTTGCTCTCCATAATATTTAAGACTCAATGTGGATTTTGAACCTAAAAAATGCCTTATCTAAATATCAATCTCCTAGAAAAGTTTTTATTGCAAAGTAAGCAGTGATCTTTTTGTATTGAAATATCTTTTGAAATAAGCTGAAAGATTTTAACGAAAATGGAAAAACAACTGACTATAAATATGTTTATCCATCAACCACCTTTCGCACCCCTACGTAAGATAACCCTGAGATGTCGAAACTTGTGCGAGCTACAGACCAACGAGGTCTTACATGTGATTCCTAACACGGGTTGGACGATAGCAAGATTTGAAATAAATCGATCGATCAGGCTGCGGCTTGAACCACGGAACAACACGGCGGTCATTTGAGTGAGTAAACAAAGCACCCACGTCGAACCGACCGGCTACTGATCTCATTTCAAGTTCACTTCGTTTCAACAGGAAATCGTAAAAAAATATTTACACACCAAAATTTCAGTCCATTTCATCCCCCGTTTTCTGCATCGACTTCAGTTTATTTTATCTATGATGAGCCCGATACTTTTCGATTATTTTATTGCTGATCTTGTCACATTTCTGAGAGTCATCTACATTATACCCGTGTAGTGGTAGTAATAAAAAATTTACATTTCATTAAACACACACAAAGATATATCTTTTGTGGGTTAACTGTTATATTTACCATGCATTTATTCATTTATTTAATTATACATTTATTGTATTACACGATCATTTTCATGGAAATATACTATTATTATTATTACTTTACATCTTGTCAAATGTAGGAAGAGCTTTCTGAATTTCGTTATAGTCCCGCCCACTAGATGTGCGTTCGTTAAAAAACTATGGAAGCGTGAGAAAGAGAGTGAGAGAGAGAATTCTCGAGTCCCTTCGTAGATTGGTTCATAACAGAAAAATTTATTTGTTCAAAATCATATCCAAATTTATAGGGATAAAAAGGAAATTTTTAGAGAGGGAGAATTGATTTTCATGTGTTTATTTTGCCAGATATCAGCCTCTTCGGCAGAACACTATGTAGTGCTGCATCCAAACAAGTAATGTCTTGAAGCTTCAGGGACCAAATTTTGTGAAGCGCTCTACGTCTGATTATCTCCACTGGTGGCGTGATGCGAGTCTTCTCTTCAGCTGACTGGTTGTAGAACTGTCACTTCTACCACTTCGTTAGCAGACTGGGAAGGAGCTATATAGCCTTGTCGCCTAATATAGGATACGTAATCCTGGTGGCGGAAAAGGCGGCTTGCTCCGGATGCGTTTCACACCACACAGCATGCATTCTTACCATGTACCCTCTGACGCCCGTTGTAATTTCCTGGGTAGACAAATCATCGTTATAGGCCCCACCACCTTGCCTCTGATACCTTCGAGCAAGTCGATTGAGGGGACCCTTTCCTCGACTACCAGGAACCGAGTTTTGGGTCTACCGGTTGGTTAGCTCTATAGATCTGCGGCCGACATCGGAGGGAAAATAGTGTTCTCCCTCACGGGTGCGCTGGGGCTGCCGGTCCGGTTTTTCACCAGTTGTTCGGGTAAGTGGTGGCGCAACTCACCAAAGGCTTCAGGTGTTAGTTGCCGTCCCTGCTTATGCGCGCTTATTACTAATAATACTAATTATTATTAATAAACAAATTATTCATATCGGTACAATTGAATACTTTCGAAAGCTTTCACATGGTAAAATATAGCATGAGAATTGTGAACGAAAGTTCCAAACCAAACAACCCGACTCTTTCTCCATTCTACTGAAACCATGGAGGACTTCTACGGAAATTTTTCGCTAGTTTGCACTCAAAATTTACAGAAACTGAAGACGTAGGTTCATTATGTTAGATGCAAGAAAGCAAAGATAAACTTCATGATGAAATCAATATATTTCATCTTCTGATACCAACTTGATTTGAACGGTATACCCAGATTAGTCTAGCAGTTCTGGTGTGTAGAAGCTATACATATAGGAAATTTCTGAGAGTAAAGTTTCAGAAGTTTCAGTTATGTACCAGCTATATCAGTTGTTGAGAAATTTATTTTGGATGAATGGAGGATTTGTTATGCATCTATAATCTTATCCAAGATACAAGAGTAAATTACGTTATTGCTTCATTCGTATCATGGAAAATGTATACAATCATTTGAGTGAAAATTTGATGAATATTTCGAATATTCAAATAAATTATTCATGGCATATCTGATGACATATCAGAAACGCATCAAAACTAGTATATGCAGATTTTAAAAAAATGTTAATTCAATAAAAGAATATTGCACTGAATCAATATGGATATGAGAATAACATACAATTTTTTTGATACAACTTGTCATTTTTGTTTCAACCATTGTTTATCAGCTTGTAAAAACACTTCTGAAAACCCAAATCCACGCTTCAACTATTGAAATATACAGTAAATATTGAACAACGTTCTCAAATACAGAAATTTACATTTTAATTTTTGAAAAGCTATTGAAGAAAGCTGGAAATAAATTTTGACTAATCAAAAGAGGACATTTGAGTGCAATAAAGAACCTTTTCTCGTATCCATCAATAGTCATATCCACCAGTTCATTCAATAGTCTAAATAAATGCCCAAAAACCTTGTGACAAAGTTCCAACGAACTTGGAAATGAAAATTTGTCTAGTATTAAAAAAAAATCACTAATATGAGATTTCTACTTGACAGTCTACAAGCCGCGAAAGGCATTTCGTTTTACATCATCTTCAGGCAACAGAATACACAATACACAGTATACCATACACAGTACACAATATGAAGTATTGTGTACTGTGAAGTAATTTTTTCAATACGTCTTGAAGAAAAATATGGATAGTGGCAAAATAGCAACATACTGATATTAGAGAACACCTTGTTCTACATCGAATGAATAAACTTGAACTTAAAACTTATGAAGGTATAAACCTAAATTGTGTTCACTTCTGAAGACGGAGGCAGATTCTGGCATTCAAAAAATAGAGTTGAAATAAGTATTATATAATTTCCTATTTCTCTTTTTTTCGATAGGCAATAGTATTATATATAGACATTTTTTTTTGTGAAAATTACTAGCTGTGAATTCACGCAGTAACTTATCGGGGTAAGCTAATAAGTAAGCTGTTTCTACACGTGTATGAAGTTCTCCATTACAATTTCCATAGAACCCAAAGAAGGCCGATAAAAAACTGATTTTCCCTCACAAAAACTACTTTCGTTTAACTATATAATGGATTTTCATCATCTATCACTCAGTTATATCATGAACATTTATTTGATAACTTCAGATTCCACTTTGTCTTTGAATGGCTTGCTGAAAAAATGAGATTGTATATTGAACTATAGAACAATACAACACATATAGAATAATACAAAATACATTCCATGGGCCATTTTATAACAATTGAGAAAATAAAAAAACAATAGTTTTTTGAAAGAAATATTTCAAAATTTACCAACTAAAAAAATTCCCTTTAGAAAACAATGAATTCTAGACACAAAAAATAATTTTTGATTATGTTACTGAAAAATAAACAGCTGATGAAATATATTTTCACTGTGCTATGTATAGTACTCAAATTTTAAGTCAACCATGGATATCATAGCTGATCACATTATTGTCCTCCGTGAAGTTGGGCTAATGATCAATACACTTTTTTCAATCTTCTCAACTCACCAAAGTTTGGGTCAAGTTCAACTCTTCCTATATTCGAGATATTTTTTCCTTATCTGAGAATACTTTCTGCGTTTCACTTAATTTCTTCGTTGCTTAGGAAAACGTATTCACGAAGTTCCCCAAGAGGAAAGAGTACAATTTCAAATTTAACGTAGAGACGCTGGGGTGTTGAAATGACTGACTACTTCGCGAACGAAAGCCGGAGATAACACCAAGAAGAAATTTAATTTTAATTGCAAGATTTGAATCTACATCTAAGCAATTACGGCACTTGTATAATTCCAGATTTTCTGTGACAAACTCAACTCGTGTTTATATTCTGTTAATTGATTCTCTTCAGATTTTAAGTTACTTTTAACATCGTTCGAGGCTAATTTGATTTTGGCATTAGCCTTCAGTTGTTTGAGATCAACGCAGAAGGCTCTGGAAATCATGTTTATCCAATGTTTCAAATTTCACAGGCACCTATTTATTCATTTGAGACTTTGTCAAATAATATAAGATCAGATAACATTTTAAGTCTGAATATGATTCTGTAGTAATAATTTCGAAACGTTTTTTAAGAGTTTTTTTGTTGAGAAGTCATCAATTTTTTTTTTATTTAAGCTTCATTAGTCAGAAATTCATTCTAGATCAACAGATACTTTTCTGAAGTGAAAAAAGAGCTAACTGAAAAGTTCATCCAGAAGTTATTGCATAATATAAACCTCTGTAGGGTTGAATAAAAAATTATATATGCAACTACGTACCTTTACAATGTCACACATTTCGGTAAGTAACCTTGTTATGCTATCAAAAACGAAATTTTGTTGAAAAACGCCTAACTTGAGAACATAATAAATCGAGTTTCATCATCAACTCTATCTTATGCAGATAGAACTTGTACCTTTTTGATATTTCGCCATTGTGTTCAAATAATGTAGTTCAATGAAGAATTATTTGCAGAAATCGTTGTATTCTCGTGTACGGAAAGTCAACAAATTATTTTGATTTAACGTCGTATGTATAACAATTGATTTTACCCAACAGAATCTAATTTTTGATGTGAAAGTTCTATACCAGTACGTAAAACCGATTCTTGGCCTGGCGACGTATGCCGTGGCAATGGGTCGCCATGCGCAAGCAACTGTACGATTCTTTTTCTGCTCTTTCGGCGTTACGCTATCTCTCTCGTTATATAATTCAAAAATAATTTATGTCTGACAGTGATAATTTTGGAAGTGAAAGTGAGCAGTCGCCTGCATAGAAAGCAAAATCACACTACGACACACTATCAGTCATCAGTAAGTTAATTCAATTTTGATATTTAATAATTAAAGTGTGCATTAATCTGTGCATTGAGCCTGCGTATAATTGGTATCTCTCAAGGATAAGTAAATGTAAAGTGAACTTTTTTGGAAGATTGAAATTTACACATTTTTCATTGCATATAATATTTTTAAATTGATAAATGATAAGTTTTAATTTCATGCATTCGAAGAATAATACACTAAAACAGTTGCTTAATGAAGACTGTCAAAATTGTATTCCAAAATCAGCTGACAGCAAGTAGCGCACGGATGTTTTCCTTATTTGTTATTAACAGGAACATCATTGATCATTGATCATCATTGATATTTATAATTGAAGATCTTCAGTAATATATAGCAATAACTATTTAAGATTCTAGAGTTTACCAGTAAATTAAAGCCACAAAAATTTTTTTTCATGTATTTTTCAATTACTTATTTTTCACGAATATTTCAGTACCCAAAAATTTTCACGGGGGTCACAAAATATTATTATTGATGATTCACATCTGCCAGGGGTCCCATAACAAAATATATTTTCTTTCCTGATAATAATTTCCACTATTGCTATCTTGAAAATGATAAGACTCTCGGGTTTGTTGAATAAGAATATTCAAAACTTTCACGACTATCAATTTTTTTTTAATATTCATAAAGAAATAAATTTGACGGATTTCGTTCATTGTTTTTCTCGTTTTTATTTCAAATAATCGATACATGTTATACATTTTTCTCCGACGTGTCTCTCTGCCTGTCTGTCTGCACGTGATAAACTCAAAAACTATGAAACGGATTTTCAAATGATATTTACCAATGGACGTCGTGGATCAACGAACACATTTGTGCGTATGATTAATTGAAGTTATTCGTGAGAAATCGGAGCGAAGGTGCTACCCTGAAAGCTTTCTTGGAAAACGGTGATTAATTTCATTGAAATATTATAAAACAATAAAATACATACAGTTCCTCTTCCATAGGTCTATAAAAAAGTTCACAATGGAATATCTTCAAAAGACACTTATTTCAATTTTCAAAATGATGGTCACATAAAATTATATAATGTGGTAGTTGAAAAGCTAATTGAGGAATACAATATTGATGAATTTCATAAGTTCGGACTTCCATTGCCTAATGTAAAAAATAATTTGAAATCCATCAGAGAACTAATGAAAATCCGAAGAATTAAAAAAGAATATCTGAAAATAACAATTATATTCAACAGAAAAACCCTGAAATGAAATAACAGTGAAATATAATAGTGTGTAAAAAAGTGAAGTAACTCGGCTTGGAATCCCTTGATTTTTTTTTATTTTAATTTTTTGTTCAATTGTTTTATTGATACCCGTATTTTATTTCACTGTTATTATTTCATTTTATAGTATTTTTGCTTAATATAATTGTTATTTCAAGCTTTCCTTTTTTAATTCTTCTTTTTTATCAGTTCTTTCAGGGATTTCAAATCATTTTATATGTAAAGTAACTTGACTTCGAATCTCTTTTATGATATTAATTTTTCGTTCAATTGTTTTATTTTTACTTGATTTTTTTCACTTTTTTTTCATTTCAGGGTTTTTTGCTTGAAATAATTGTTATTTTCAGCTATTCTGTTTTAATTATTTTCTTTTTATTACTTCTTTCAGGGGATTCAAATGATTTTATATAATATCAGACAATGGAAGTCCGAACTAATGAAACATTGTCAATCACCTTTAAACATATGTTAGTTACATTAAACATTTCCTCACCACCAGACATTTCAGAATGTTATCTTACAAGTTATCACAAAATTTTAGCGAACCGATAGGACAAAGTCAAATTTTGATTTTGTGTTGTCTTCAGGTAGATGGGTACTATTTTATTCTAAACTGAAATTGATAATAGTGAAGACACTTTCATTAGATTGAATTTCATACAAGGACATTATCATCAGTTTTTAGTTGGAAAATCTTGCTTCGTTTATGTAGTTGACATATTGATGACTGGTAGTAATGAAGAGGCAAATTTTTTCCGCATTTCAAATAAATGTTACGGTAAAAGTACATAATTCGGTAAATGTATACAATTACCGGTAATTGTATACATTTACCGGAGTCTTTGGTAAAAGTAGGAAATAATCTTAAGAAACCTTCTATTTCCTACTTTTACCGGTAATTGTATACAATCGCCAGAGGAGCTTGGTGATTGTAAGAAATTCACATTTCAACGATAGACACCCAAGCGCAGTGTTACCACGCAGTTGTTTACCACGTGCATGTATGTCGTCTCAGTCTCTGTCGCTTGCTATTTCTTGAAAAGTGTTCGTATCCTTTTAGCGAGTTATCTTTGTGTTTTGTTTTCCTACGTTTTTCGTTTTGTGAACTGTAAATTACATTATTCTGGAACTGATTATTTGTGATTTAACAATGGAAAAGCGTTTGAATGCCAAAGTACTTGAAGTGATGGGCATTAAAAAGCACAATACGGTTTTGCTTACTAGAGAAAAGTACCAAATGTTAATAAACAGTGTAAATGTAAGTGAATTTAAAACCAGTAATAAATTACCAGATGACTACAAGCTGTTGAAAAAGTATGATGTCATGAAGGTTGGGGAAACTGAAAAACTAATTTGCTCTGAGTAAAGATGTACAGAATGTTGTGTATTATGTTCATAAGGAAGAACTCTTTGTATTAATTGACGAAGCATATAGATCTATTGGACATGGAGGTAGAACAAGAATGTTGAAAGAATTACAAAAAAGTACAAAAACATTACTACAGAAATCATAAAGTTCAATTTA
>WOGP01008678.1:0-11096 GCA_015342065.1 Leptinotarsa undecemlineata
CTGTAAAAAAACAAAATTTGTACTAGAGAGCTAAAAATTGGTATATTGGTAAAAAATGGAAAAACAATCATCTTTTCTTATCGATTTTCGAAATTTCGAGCAACTGCTTTTCTGAACATTTTTTAGAAAAAATGTCAAATTTGACAGGGAAGAAAACTCACTTGATCGGTATATGCATGTCATTTGGCATCATTTTTAAAGCACAACCTAATGAATGTTTTCAGGTGAACATGGAAAAATATCGATGTCAGGGCCACATGCAATGGAAGTTTTGAATTTCATTTCTGTACATAATGTTTTTTCCAATAATACGCTCATATTCATGAAGGTTATCATTTCTTTTGATTTGGGAAAAAAATTTCATATGAACATTTTGCAAGTATTTATAGTATCAGTTATGAAGGTTTGGCTGAAAACAATGCATTCGTTATCATTCTGTCCCTGTCCAGGGTCACTGACTTGTAAAACTTTACCGGTTATATTACACAAGTTTACAAAAAACCTAGCTATACCCGATATTTTTTCAAGTCAAACAAAGACCACTTAGGGTTATTAGTGTAAGTTAAGTGATGCAAATGTGATAGTACTATATTACATGTAAAATATTAAAGATTGTCAGTAATACAATTTTCTTCTAATATGTCTTTGAGTGAATGAGCAATATTGAAATTGAGTTATGATATGGAACGCATTCCGTTAATATATGTTCAACAATTAAAATGGAATCACACAATATAAATTTAGGTTGTTCTTCGCCCATCAGAAGATTTTCATTTGTAACGCGTGTTTTTAGGTATGTTCATCCATAGTAGAACCAATGACTTGATGACGGATAATTTTGAGGATGCTTCGTTCCATTGATATTGCCAACCCGATAGTTTTGAACTCTTCATTTCATCTTGAATATGTTAAATTATAAGTTTTTCCTTTTCTCTTTCGAATTCTTGATTTCATGTCAAATATGGATAAGGAACAAATGTGGAATACCTTACGCTTAATGGATGTAGTGGATAGTCACAAAACGCTAATCAGTCATATCGGATACTCTAAATAACCCTGGAGATATGGATAATCATTAGATTTCATTGGTGAATCAGATAGCAAATGAATAGCCGTATGGATTTTTTGAATTTTATTATTCTTATGCGACTTATAAGTTTTGATAATGGCAATGCTCAACAAGTGGAAAATACTCTTCAAAATATGAAATCAAATGCGGTAGGAAGTGACGTCATATCCCTTGAAATGGTACTGTTGTAACTTTCATTGTTAAAAAATGTATAGAAAATGGAATTGTTCCCAATGTTTGGGAAAACTCGTTAGTCCTTCATAACAATAAAATATTCAAACCGAAAACATTCAACGATTCGAGATCTGAGAATAATATCTGATTCGATCCCATACGAATGTTTGGAATACAAACGTAACAGAAAAAAGCGTTTCTCATATAATTCAGCGTTCATAAAGGAGTATTCGTTTCAAAAGTAATTTTCTTTCGTGTAATTTAATGTTTATATAAAAAGGCTGTTTCGAAAGTACTTTTTCTTCCAATTCTCAAAAATACACTCTTGCAATTTGAACTTTGATGTATCCTGTGTGATTTTATTTTCATTTGACCTTGGAGGCCTAGAGCACAGAAGTGCACTGTCGCCCCATCGTACATAAACGACGGTCATTTGCAAATAAACATCTTTCATCAAAGCAGCACCGCATCGGTCAGGCATAAAAACCTGTAGGTAATTTCTGACAAACCCAGAAAAAAGCTTCGACACGATTACTCTATACTCCATACAGCACGCAAGTGCTGCAAACAAAAATGGCGACGAAATTCAAAGATATCATATGAATTTTCTTCAGGCCAAAATTGTTCATTGTGAATATTTTGATCAACATTTTTTAACAAATTGCTTCATCAATTGATAGAATTTCAGTAGCACGTAATAGATTTTGATTCAATTTTAGAAGAAACGATCGCAGACCCTAATGAAGAGTCGACATGCGGTTTAGGATGTGATAATGAAATAATAAAAATCAGCCTTTGCAAAAAGCTTTTAACTCTCTTCTTTCACATCATAATACAAAAAAAGTGGGAAGAAAAAAATTCAAATGCAAAAAATTGCAGATCAGTTTGACTACTGACGCATCGCCTTCAAAAATATCTGCCACTGTTCCGTGAGGCCCAAAAACCCTCAGACCTCGGCCAATAAAACCGAAAACACCACCAAGATAATACCATTATTTGATAGAAACTCTTCACAAACGTATGTAGATCATGAACATATGTTTCTTTGAAATACAAGCTCGAAGGAAAATTCCTTTCGGAACACTTCCTTGCAACATTGCCTTGCTTCCTTGTGAACATTATCTATACAGAAATCACTTTTTCTCCAATTCAAGTACTTGTTCCAGATGTTTATTCAATGAAAAACTATTCGTGAAATTATTCTGAAACTAAGTTTTGGTTATATTATGATGATGCTAACTTGATTATCGAAACACGCATCGAGAGTTAGTACTTTTGTTCTGGTGTGGGAGAAGGTGTTTCAATAGATATCAGCATGTATGCAACTGTATTTCTATAATATAATGATACTTCAATTATAATTGGGACCAACCTTGGTCCGGGCAATGAAATATACCCGAAGGCAAACAGATTATTTTAAAGATATAATACCATAGATAGGTTTGACATGTGGGAAAAACACTCCCGACTCTAATGCAGAATTCAAAATATCACTTTATTACCGTCAATAAGTAAACAATATAGTAAAAATTATACATATTTAATGAACAGTATAAAAATTATTTTTCATTCATTTCAATAAGAGTGAGGATATAGCGTATGACTAAAGGCGATCAAAGCATTTGGTGATACGGATTAGTTGTGGTTCGGATTGAAGGTAAAGTTCTATTACATTTTACATGAAGTATACACGAAAATATGTTGGTCTCGATTCCCGTGTTCTCCGCTTTTGGTCGATATCTCGGTTCTTCGTTGACAGTTAAAAATATCTAGAAAAAGATCAATTTCGAGAGGAAAGTCGAGAAGAAACGACAAATGCAATGTGACGTTTCTACGGTTCATTATATACTTCTTCACTGAGTCTCAATTCAGATAGGTCTCAAATAAAACTCGAACGATTTTCGTCTTGGTACATAGTAAACTATTTCAGAATCCACAATATTTATGTTTTCTGAAATGTTGATAATATAACAAAATGAGCTGAGGAAACGCATGTTGTAAACGTTCTCCAGAATTACTTTTTGCAGAGACTATTTCTTCAGTCAACGTCCGATGAATCAATCTATCTCCTTGAGTATAAAAGCATATAAATTATATGAACATTGAAATTGATATTGGATATGAAAGGTGGCATTAGCCACTACAAGTGGGTCTTCTTTTAGTCGTTCTTCCTTTCCATAATAATAAGCTTGAAACCAATATAAAGTGGTATCGTGAAGAAGCCCAGTATCACACAACATATTACAACCAGACACGAGAAGACTCTTGTCTGGTTGTGATACGTTGACGACACTTTCATAGTAAGAAACCATAAAAATACTGAACCAGACACCTCTTTGGAACTCATCAACAGCGTAAGACCTTCCAACACTTTCAGAATGGAAAAGAAAGTCCACAACGAATTGCCATTTTAAAAGTATAAGTGAAGAGGACCGACACTAAGTGGGAAACATCTGTATACCATAAACCCACTCACACGGGACAATATCTGAACCACGAATCCAACCACCATCAATCAACTGAAAGAGAAATCATCAAGACTTTATTAGATAGTGCTCTCGGGCTCTGTAATAGGAAGGAAGGTCTCGAGAAGGAAATAGACATAATGAAAAATGATTTTTAACAGAATGGCTGCTCTAAACTGACAGTTTGACATACTTTGGCAAAAAGAAAGTAAGAGCCTCGCAAGGAAGAGAAACTGTTACAATCAGTGCTTGCAGTTTTCTACATCACAGGATTATCGGAAAAGATAAGAAAAGAAATGGGTCCAAGTACAACATCAGAACTTACCTCAAATCCGAAAACCTATCCGTAGCAGCCTCAAGAAAACCAGGCCACCAAAAGCAGACTACGATTTGGATAATCGAATTTACCAGATACCCAGTGAGTGCGGAAAATCCTATGTCGGTGAAACTCAGAGACCACTGAATTTCCGCATTGCCGAGCATAAGAAACACACATGGCGAGGGAAACCAGCAAATCAGGAAAGCAGAGCAACATAACTTCGTGTGGTCCCAACTTCACTGGTTCACTGGTACACTGGTTCAGGAGGGAATTCAAAGAAGCCGCATACGGTCATCTTCCATTTACTCGGTGATGAGGTATGAGGAAAGAGGAGAAAAGTGAATGTACTCAAATGACCCATAAGTAGTTATTTTTCGAAAAAATTAATCCAGTCATCACCCGAAGATAATTATGGATACCAACAATCGAAACGATGTGAATACATGTCGTGTAATTTCAATTCATGGTTTTTTGCTTAATATAATTGTTACTCTTCATAATTTTTGTTCGCATTGGTTCTTTCGAAGATGTGAATAAAATTAAAATGAAGTTGAAAAAGTATCTCTTCAACATAAATCTGTGATGAAATCAACTGCTACGTGAGGTTGCTTCAATTGGATTCTTTCAACAAGGTGTCAAGGACATGATGTAGACCAGTACCTGACGATACTCTACATCTTAAAACCATCCGCCAATCAGATCTGATCCTAGCTAATGACTCACTTTGGATTGATTGAAATCAAATCAATCTTACTCCTGTCGGAGAGAGGTATACGTATGAATACGTCGGTTAAATAATTTCCAACATACCATTCATCCCTCTCAATGTTTCGATACGATGGGATCTAGCAAGTACCTGTTGGAAAATTACTGTTTTCCTGACTACTTCCGATAGATATTTTTGCAAATTCAATCACAGAATATTTTGGTAGATACTTTCTGTTTGTTAAGCAGTAGGACCTCGGTGAAATCAACTGAATTATCACACGCAGATGGTTTCGAAGCTTTATTTCTTATCATTACAGATCAATTATAACCAAATGTTTCTTTCCGATACTAATCTTTGACTATATCTGCCACCGTTGGTGAGAAATTCACATTTCCATTCTTCATCTTGTTTGAATGTCAGGATTATTTTCTGGAATTTTGTTTTACTTGATAAATCTTATTAACTATCCCTTTGAAAATCAAATTTGGTTTTTTTCTGCCATTTTGGACCTCCACTGATCCATTTTCATTTTTTGTCGGTGAAAAACTTCTCATGTTGTTTTTGGTAACTAGTAACAGATTCATCTCGGGAACGAAGCCCAAAGCGGATATGAAACGTTCCATGTATCAACTATATATGCAGACGTACATACAAGATACCTCATAGAGGTTAGTCTTATTTATTTATTTATACGGGATGAACCCCGTTACAGTGTAAAAATTTCACAGAAAAAAGTAACAATATAAAAATGTAAAAAATAAACTAATACGCTACTGCGTATGTTTCTGTAGCACTCAACTATAAAACATTATAAAATACTTTAGGATATATAATTAAAACTAAACTTGTTACTACCTTATGTAAACAATTACCAACTTGAATTATTCAATAATTGTTTAAAACAACCATGAGAGACACCAAAAATACTGATGTTTTTGTCGTCTACTAACTCTAGGGTTCTTTCCAAAGGTGTATGTTTGCCATAATTTGTATGATGGAAGGGTATATGAAATGAGTTGCTTTGTCTAAGACGCTTGTTCGGAACATGAATGTTGAAATATTTAAGTAATCCAGGACAAGTTATTAGTCTATTGAGCAGCTTGAATGTATATCTTGCAGATATTATCCATTCATCTAGCAGCAGGATTTTACTGGTAAATTTTGAAAATGTCCATATAGGACGAAACTGCAATAACGTTAGTTACAATTAAAATTGGTATAAAACATAGACATTTTTCATTTCTCTTTTCATTAACATATTAATATTTATTTTCGTATATGTAAGTATCTCTCCACGATAGGGTATTCAGACTTACGGTATTTTAGTGTAAGTTTGACATTCACTAACATTATAGAACGACAGAAAACATTATACGAAATTATTAAAAATGTTATACTCTCTGGGTTAGATATATTGTTTGCAGTCAACCAAATAATAATAATATCAATCCTGAATCAACACCATCATTTTTATAGATCTGAGGAAAGCTTTCGACCCTGTAGATCATAATATCTGTTTCTGTTTGTTCTGTTTAAAATCTTTTTTCTGTTAATCAGCTGTCGCCTCTATACTCTCAGAAGTTAAGAAACTTGTGCGAGCTAAGGACTAACGAGGTCTTACCTTCTAATGTGTGATTCCTAACACGGTAATATACTTCAATAAACCCTTGAAGATATAGGAATAAGATGTATACCACACGATCTCTTCACAAGCTGTCTAATGAACTGAAAACAATTTGTTGAAATAGGTGACAAAGTGAGTGATGAAAAGACCATATTGTCTGGCGTGCCTCAGGGAACGGTGGTAGGACCAATATTATTCAACATATACCTCAACAATCTTTTTTTTTTTGAATACTTACTTCAAAATCATCAGCTATGCCGATGACATGGTCTTGATATGTAAAGATGATGATTGATTTAACTTGAAATTGAAATCAGAACAGCATCTGAGTCAGATAAAAATGTGGTTCGATTGTAGGCTATTATCAATAAACATTGAAAAAACATTCTACTTACTATTCAGTAGCTATGATATAGCCTTGCCTACTTACGAAATTTCTCTCTCCGATGTGGCCGTACCACATCGTACCGTACCTAGGTATAATCTTAGATAATCATCTCAGATGGGACCACCACGTTTATCACTTCCTGAAAAAATTACGATGTATTCTATGTAAATACAAAAGTATAACCAGTATTCCCAATTTCGAAGAAAAAATTATGATATACAAAAGTAGAATCACAAATAAATTATGCCATCATTGGCTGGAGAGGAGTCTCCAAAACCCATCTGCATTCCCTCGAGGTAATGCAAAAACGCTTTCTCAGAAGTATTCTGCATAGCGACCCCCAATATGAAAAATCCGAAATAGTCGATCCTAGACAGCTTTTCTTTATTAGTATTACCACAGCCCAATACACGCACAGAAATGGTTAGATCATTTTGGACTATAAATATAACATCCGTCACAAAAAAACTATAGTGATACCAGTCATGAACAAAACAATAGGTCAAAAGCATTATCGATACTTGGGCCCAAAACTTTTCAGCTCATTTTCTGTAAACCGGAAATGCAAGATAATTCCAAAAATGTTCAAAATCACCACAAAAAATATATCAAACTTATATCCCGTGCAGCAATAGTTGAAAAATACAGCACCAACACGATATTTTTTACGGTTCAATGTAGTACATCTTCATATATCTCTCTTCAACTAATATAATGAGTCAGTATCATGAATTCCAAAATGGTTGCGTCATATAAATTCATCTTGATTTAAGACTTTATGAGTTATCTATGTGTCCTATACCATGTATATGCAATATGAATTTTATCATGAGAGTTATTTTTAAATATGTAGTCTTCTATATTGTGTCACTAACAGAGTATATCTTAATCAACTGAAATCGCTTCCTTATACAACTATTATTCCCATATGTAACAATATGAATACTATATCTCTAGTACTGTTTTCCATTATGCCACGTATATTCCTCCTGATTTCACGATCTTGTGAGTCCTTTATATCGAGTATATGTGCTATCATATGAATTCCATAATGTAAATGAGTTATTTTTAATTTGAATCTACTGTAATTAGTCCATTAATCTATATACCTTAATAACTTGAAATCGTTCTCATTCAAACAATTTCAAATTATATGTATAGTATCCTGCCTTACACACAAGCAGTTGACTGCTTCAGGAGTTCTTGTTTTGTTTCATTCATGTAATGTCTAAATGAATTATATTGATACTTTGATCAGAAACTGAATGAAATTATTATTATCATTATTATAATGTTTATTCACCATAATGATCTCATGTATATAACAGAGATTCGGTAAATAAACGTAGGCAGTACAGAAGCAACATTCTCGAAAACATGTTTTTGTGCGTGATATTGCCAAATTCTAAATCAAGACTAAACTAAAAAATATGCATGTAAAAGTACTCTATACAATGAATATTCCAATATTGTTTAAATCATACAATAAAAAGTTCTTCAGGATAGAAAAGTATTTATATTCAGCTTTAAATAATATATTTTCTACGGTACAGTTATGTCTCAGTATTCTAATATTTATTTTTCTTTTCAGGTAAGTTTCAAAAATGACGTACGAAATAGTGGACCGGTAAGACAACTTCATCAATTTAAAATGTGTCTTTTTAAATTCACCATTTTCCATAATTTTCATGGGAATTACTATAGAATTGTATACTTAGCATTATTCGAAGGTCCTTTACCCAAGAACACTTTCAAAAGTTTCCTCGATTTTTTGCTTTCAGAGTTCCATTCATCGTTCCATAATTCAATGGTTATTTGTGGAATAAATTGTTCCAAACTTTTTTGTCTGATGTTAACAAAATATAATATCAAGTTATGAATAACTTACTTGAAAGTAGAAAGTAAAGGCACTTTTATATATTTTTAATTTCAAGCAACACTTTATTGTTAGATTTTCACTCAGCAAATCAACGCAACACGTGTTTCGCTATACAATAGCTTCCTCTAGCGTTTCTATACTCTCTGTACTACATGGAAACATGAGTACGAAAGCGCTTCAAGGAACTATTGTATAGCGAAACACGTGTTGCGATTTTGTAAACTGTCAAGTGAAAATATCACAATAAAGTGTTACTTGAATAAGTTATGGAATTTCGTCAAGTATCTCATTCCGTCACAAACATTTTTTATATTCTCCAAAACAAATACTGTGACAAATGCTTTATAACCGTGATCTACAAGCAGAAATTGAACTTTTCCCAAAAGTTTGAATTATTTCGTTCCTTGATTAGAAAATCTGCTTGTTCTTCTCATATTCTAGTATTAGGAACACAAGAATAAAATTTTTGACGTACAATACACCGAATATACGTTCCATTTTCACATACTTTTACCTGAAGGTTGGATAAAACCGTTTTATTTTGAAAATACTCCCTTACTGTTTTATATGGAAACTATTATCCCAGTAAATTTGAAAATTAAAATTCACTGTCAAATTCATTGTTGAAAATAATCCCCGTATGACAGAAACGATGATGACTTGATAGGGAGAGAAGAATCTGAAGAAAATATTATTCTATATATATGAGAGTGTTACAAGAACTCAAGAAACATGTGCACATGTGGCAAGTGTTTAGTAGTACTTCGGATATTCCACCACAGTCTCAATATCATATATTCAACTCTATAAAGTAAATAATTCATCAAATAGGTCTCAGAAGATATGATAGGAAACTACCAGTAGAATAATTTGGTTTTTAATTCATCTAAAGGTCTTCAACCAAATATAGTAATTCCAATTTATAACTCCAAGTCGGATGCAGATAGTCATCTCATTGATAATATTCGAGAATAATAGCGTCATTCTCCAAATTATCAAATCAAGTTCTACTCGCTTCGTGGAAGGGAAAATTCATCTGCAAATTATATTTATAATTCAGAGCTAAGCCTTTCTGTATCTTCTATGAAGACTAGGGGTAATTAAACTAAGAATCTTTATTAAAACCGATATGATTTTCCTTTCCTATATATTGTTTCATGAACAATATCTATAGACAGTTAACATTATCTTTATTTTTCAACTAACCCAGTTAAACACAAGTGTTTACACTAACCAGACTGTGTTAAAATATTATACATGTAATTATAATTTTTTAAATATTAATAGACATTCATTTGATATCGTACATTTGTGAATAAATTTGAATTTGATTTTGATTTCAAATCATACCTATACTTTGCAGATGATTTTATGTTAGTTTTTGATATTTGAGAAGTATACGTCTGCTCGATTTGGATTTGTGAGAATATTCTTAGAGAAATATTTATTCTCTTGAGATTCATTATTTGCAATGTTTTTTATGTTTACATGAAAGAAAGCTACAGAATCGTGATCGTTACACCATTACACCAGGACGGATTTCCATGATTTTTGATATGAAATAACTAATATTTGAAAAATTTATATGAAAAATTGAAAATCAGACATATTGTCGGCGTTCTGTTCAATAGGTTATGTCAATTGTCATAGTTCATGCGAAAACAATTGAAGTTATGACAGTTGTGGTTGAGGTAGTATAAATATTTGTTATGTCATAACAGTCTGTACTATTCATCACACTGTCAGCTTTATACAACTTCTACTATTTGAACAAAGGAGCAATCATTTGTTATTCAAGAACAACTGGACGGATTTTCATAATTTTCAATTTGTTGAATTTGTCCTCACCTCGAGGGCTGGCTTTTTAAGGCTGGTAGATTTATTTTCTAGAAATTTCTGAATCAGTCCAGAACAATCGAGTGTACTCGAGAGCATAACAGAATATTTCAGAACAATCTAAAATAACATCCGAGAATATCCCGAAAAGTTCAAGATCATAGTAAGAAAACTATAGAAGCATTAGTTTGCTTTCTAGTGTATCAAAAGTATTTGAGTTGAATATCAAAAATCAATTAATTTCCTTCATTTCTGTGAATAACATTCTCTCATCAAATATGTATTCACAAGGAATGAGGGTAGATTTTTAGGAGGTTTCAACGCTGTGAACCATGAACTACTGCTACACAAATTAATTAAATCATATCTGCATGGCAGAATTCAACTAGTTATTGTTAACGTCATTGTGAGTGAACCACGGAAAATAGAGCAAGGTATCCCTCAAGGATCTATACTTGGACCACTTTTCTTCATAATTTTTGCGAATGACTAGTTTCACTATTTTCAACAACTTTCATCAGTACACGTGCAAGGCATACCATCAAATTATAACATGGCAAGTAAAAATCACCTAAAACTCAATATAACTAAAACTGTGCTGATGAAATTTACTATGGTTACAAATGAGTCCGA
>WOGP01008679.1:0-11094 GCA_015342065.1 Leptinotarsa undecemlineata
ATAAATTGACAAAAAAGTTTAACATATATTAAATTTCGTTGTGGGTTTGACAAATGTCATACGTTCACATAAATGTCATTTCTCAATGGGTATGATGATTTTATAATTTTTGATTCTAGAGAAAGAGTTATTGATTGATACAATTTTTATCATTATTATGTTTCTGATGTAGTTCCAGTAAGTTACTGTATATGCTACTGAGATTATCAATGTCAGTTTTCTTATTCATACAATTGGAAGACTTATTAATTTCAACCATTTCAAGAAAAAGGCGTTTGGAAATATTATTTTCTGTATGTAAAACTTTGATATCATTGTAATTTGGTTTATGTCCTGTTTCTATAGAATGTTGTGCTAATGCACATGATTTCTTATTAAGCTTTATATCACTTTTATGTGAAGTTATTCTATCATTGAGAATTCTAGATGTTGTTCCAATATAATCCAAGTTACAATTGTTACAAGGAATGTTATAAATTACATTTGACTTTTTTTTTGGCCCTGCTATTCCATTTTATTATACGTTTCTCCAGTCGCTAACATTATCCACTTATATATATTGAAGAGATGATCATTTGGGTAAAGCAGCAAACGAGAAAGTGTTCATTTATGACATTAAAATTCCGATCATTTACACAGTGTATACTGCCATCTTCAGGAAGAAAATACAAAAGCCATATGAATATAAATTTGAATTGACAATAAAGTTTATTTTTTACTTACAGTGTTGTTGTGATTGAAAAACACTTGACAGAACATATTAAAATTATGTGTATACTAAGGTGATTAATTTTACTACACAAGTCAGGAGACATAAAACTGACAATATAAGTGGATACGGTGAAATTTTCATCAATAATTTCATTAAATTTCTCATTTAAATTTTTCTATGAATTGAATGGCTGGCACATGAGATTCAACAAATTATACTACCTGACCGTGAGGTTTCATAAAACTGATATGAACAGAATGACAATGAAATTCGAAAACAATTTTTTTACTTGCCAGTTCCCATTCTAAACAGGATTACCAAAATTTCATTGTATAGGTATTATAATTTTGTTAATAGTAATAGTTTTGATAATATATATTGATACTATTTCAAAAAAGGAATATCATGAATACATATATAATAAGTGAAAATAATTTTTATAATGTCCCTTATATCTATTATATATGTAAGAATCTGATAATTATGAAATCTAATATCAAATAATGAGAGGAAGGGGTTAATTTCTCTCAAGTGGTATAAGTCAGGTCTTGTGTTAATGAACTGATCTGATAGTGAGATGAAAGGCATCCCAAGAAATAGCATCTTTACAATATTTGTTTCTTTTCACAGAATTGTATTATCAAAAGCTCAGACAAAGCCGGGTCTATAATAATACAGCAGATTATTCGAGTAGGACTTCTCGCCTCATTGCATCAACGACACTCTCAGAAACAACTTTGCCTTAACATAACGCAACATACACTGTCGGGTAGGTCGTCAAAAATACCTTCTTCACCCCATAGTCTCGGCGCGCGTCGCTCTGGGGTGCCGAGTCTATTAATCGACGCCGACTGCCGTCGGGATGCTGACTCTGTTGCTTTTTCGCGGCATATCCTCGCGTGTGTAAGTGGTGTGTACGTACTGGTCATCATCAACATATTGAGAGATAAGGTAAATTCTGCGACTTTTCTTTTTCGTGTACAGTAATATCTATAATATGTTGCTGTTGTAATGTTGCGTTAAAATCTATTTAATATGTTTATTAAGATTACCAAACCGGCAAGTGAGTGCACTAATATAGGAGCATGTGCATGTGTTAGAGTTAGTGTTGTCTCTTGTCGAGACAATACAAGAAAATGCATTGACTCATCTTGTATCGACTAAGTTTTGACAATAATACCGTTTCTTTCGACGAGAGAAGGCATCCTCATGTCTCGATCTTTCATAATTTGAAGTAAACGGTAAGTGCAGCATAATTTCAAAGATATACCGAGTTTAATAGATCGAATTGGAACCTCTGGCGTAAAATGAAAATGAATCTGTTGAAAATACTTTTCCCACATCAGAAACAAAATATTATCTCTCGACGCGCATTTCGCTAAACAAGTTAGCATCATCAGGTGATGAATAAAACTGTCATCTCCTGATGAGAGTGGGTTAGCAAAACGCGTGCAAAAGAGGCAGTATTTTTGTTCTGTTGTGGAAAAAGTGTTTTAGAAAGATATACCGATTCGACATTTTGAATCTCAATGATGAAACCAGCAGGTGGGTACTCAACAGTGATCAAAATAATATCGTGAAATGGTTTTGCACTCTGCTGCGATTACACCAGTGCAAAATATGATTCAGTTTATCTCTTGAAATACTTCATGTACTCAAACGTTTGTTTAAAGGTGATTGACAATGTTTCATGATGCATTTCATTAGTTCGGACTTCCATTGTCTTGTATGATATAAATTGATTTGAAATCGCTGAAAGAATCTGTAGAAAATTAAAAAATTAAAAGGTTAGCTGAAAGAATACCAATTGTATTGAGCAAAAAACTGAAATAGATATGAAATAATATACAAGTAACAACCAAAAAAAAAGGAAAAATTAACACGAAATGAAAATTTAAAAAAATATTAACAAGAAATGAAAAGTACAAATTGAAAGACTCCAAATCAAGTCAATTCACGACGTTTCGATTGTTAGCATCCTCAATCGTCTTCGGATGATAACTCGACTTATTTCTCAGAGATCTGACTATTTATAGGTCACTCGAGTGCTTTCACCTATCCCCTCGTCCCCCTCGACGCTTTATCGGTTTTAGCGTAAGCTGGCCGTTTGGCGGGAGTCTAGAGGTTTCTATATTGATGAGAGGTTTCTATATGTTGCGAATATCTACGCTAGCTTAGCTAAATGAGTTGTAGGACAACATATATGCGGCTTCTTTAAATTTTCTCCTAAACCAGTGTTCCTCATTGTGGTTGATTTCAGCTTGAACCAACTTGATGTTGTGTTGATGAGTCTAAACATGCTCTACGATTCCTGATTTGCTGGGTTCTTCTCGCGGTATTTGTTTCTTGTGTTCGGCAATGCGAAATTTCAATGGCCTTTTAGTTTCCCCGATGTATGATTTTTCGCACTCGCAGGGTATCCGGTTAATGCAATTCTTAGAATCGCAGTCCGCGTTTGGTGGCCTGGTTTGTGTGAGGCTTCTACAGATAGTGTTTCCAGATTGGAAGCAGGTCCTGATGTTTTACTTGGACCCAATCTTTTCTATCCTTTTCGATAATCCTCGGATGTAGGGAAGTGCAAGTACTGGTTGTGGTGGCTTCTTGATGTCTTCTAGCTGTCTTCTAGCAATTTATATCATGTATTCATACGTCATTTAATCAGCAGTAATGTTGGTTGTTAATTGATTTTGAATACATTTCAATGACTTTGTTCTGATTTAGGTCATATCAGGCTGCCTTGAACAGTTTCAGATAAAGAATGATGTAATCAAAAAATGTTGAGTATATAGTTTCAGATATCGATGCATTGAATCTTTTTTAAATATTATTCAATACAAAGTGTTTCCAGTAAAATCGTGACGAATTGAAGTTATTTTTTTAAGTATGAAATGTATGGCTTTTCATATTTGGATTACCTTAGGAAATTACTAAAAATATAGAGCTCCATAGGAATATTCCAAGCAATTTAGATTTCATTCAATAGAATATATTTAGCCGTCGCAATTTTTAATAGAAACTCATTGAAAAAGTTTTGAAACGATACTTTTTTCATTGTCGCATAAATATTTGACCATTTTTTTCTAATACTAGATAAATTAAAATTCGAAATGAATTGAGTATATACCTAGCGGATCCAGTGAGTTATATCAAAAAGAAATAACTGAATTCAAAAAATATTTCATTGTGAAAACTATTTTTCTGGAAAGATTTTGAAACACTACGTTACCAGGAAATTCGTGTGATTTTAAGGGAACTGCATATTATTTTATGGATTCCACAATGTGACTTTGAAGGAAACCTGAGCCTGAAATATTTTGGCCATCAATCCCGAAAAAACCTACTTAATGATGTCGAATTTCGATTCACAATACATCGATTTTGTGGATAAGCATTCTGATAGTAGTTCATTAAACAGACTATACATTTTCTTATTATTCATTTGAAACAATGACAAAATATGAAATAAAAATGATTTAATACGAAGTAGAGCTCGAAATGACGATCATTCTGTTGAATACAAATGAAAGACTATTCAATATTAAAATAACATTTGAGGCGTCACTCTTCGAAAAGCAGTCCTTATTTTCTTGTTCATATTTTCCAGTCTGGTTGGAGGAGTGTCGTAAACTTTATTTTTCAAGTACCCTCATAGGAAAAATTTTGTGATTCTCCCTTACCCATTTATTTATTTGGAAAGCACATATTTACAAACTGTTTGAAACTGAATTTGAAATGTGCCGGAGCTCCATCCAATTGTAACTACGTTCGTCGTCTGTTATTGAGCCCATAGACCAAACTCGATTTATCGATGGAAGTCTATTTCATATAATTCCTGGTGCATCTAAATACGGTAGGAGTGAAATTTGTATTTTTTCATTACCCTAGAAATGCTCTGTCTGCTTATATCTCTATCTTTCTCAATCTTAACGTTGACTCGTCTGAGGGTTTTCTATGATTGATCCCATAAGCTACACTTCTAGTCCTATGAAAATGCATGTAGCAATCATTTGAATATACACCCTCGACGCTAAATGGCAATTATCTAAACAGTAACCAATCGCTAAAATCATATCTATCCACTCTTTAATGAAATAAGTTTTCATTTTCAACGGTAATAATTCAGTAATTGTGTTGATTAACGTAAAACAATATAACTAAATAAGAATTCTGTCAACATGTTGAATAATATCGGTTCAAAGCTATCCTGTTTCAAAGAATTCATTTAAATAAAAACTACTATTTGAAAGAACCAGTATCTGAAAAATTATTCTGGTTAGGTATTAGGAACCCTGAAATAAAATGAAAGATAATCGAATTTCATATTGTCAAATCAAAAAAATACAGTGTTCTATTTGAAATAACACAGCTACCTTTGTTCAAAATTATAAATAACTGACAATGGTTTTCGAACATTTTGTATAATATTGGAAAACGGGTTCTGTCGGAAACAGTAACCCAAAACCTCTTTCATACTTAGTCAAAATTTGAAGAGATAATTTCTATACATATTCCATATAAGGTACATAGTACCTTAAGGTAAGGTTCGTAGTACCTTATATGGAACATTTACATGTACATATGGAATACTTATTCCATGCAAGGTACATATACATATTACATATTACATACGAACATATTACATACATGTATAAGGTACTACATACATGTATAAGGTACGTGTATAAGGTACATATTAGGTACATAGTACCTAATATGTACGTCTCAAATAAAATAATAATGTGAAAATTGAATAAATATTATAGTAACGTATTCAAAGGCCTATTTTTTGTGAGATTTTCACAACGTTTTACAAAATCACAACACGTGTTTCGCCATACAATTACTTCTTTGGGCGTGTCTTTACTCCCGAGGAAACGCAACACGTAGCGAAACATTTTGTAAAAGTGTTTAGTGAAAATCTCACAATAAAGTGTTTTTTGAATGGGTTAGGATTTCCACCAAGTAACGGTACACCGGATTCATAATTTCAAAATAAACTCTTTAGAAAGATGTGTAGATTATGCATTGCAGTTACTTTTAAATACAAACTGAAAGTGTATTATATGTGTGAAAAGTTTATTTCAATTCAACCTCCTAAATTTTTTTGTACAAAAATAGAGAAGTGGCAAATAAGATTTTTTCTCAAAAACAAATCTCTCTAAAAATATATTCGTTTCAATTCGTATCTTCATTATTTGTCTCTCACTGACACACCTGAATCTAGCTCAGTTATAAGTTTAAAAATTCAACCAATAATGAAATTAGAACAAGGAGCCCGAATCCAGCACATTCTTGATGAGAAAGCATATTTAACAGAAATAGTTGTGTGCGGGTGTTCTTTGGAGTATTTTCATTATATATGTTATTAATTGTAACATAAAGAATGATTTTTCGAAAGCAAGCAGTGAAAATCTACTACATTTTTTCCATAATATTCATGTCTTCCATTTTGTTTCCTGTACCAGTTAATTTTTTGTATCTGTCTGTCATATTCTTCAGGACCTCACAAGGTTCCCAAGGATACCATTACACTGAGTCTGAGATTTAAACGATAATGTTTGAGCTTCTACACATTATTATATATTTTCAACACAACGGAAAAATCAATTCACAATGAGCATCACTGAATTCTGGAAGTAAATAATTTCCAATAACAAAATTCCTAAAATTCAATTGAAATACTCACGTTTCATAAATTATGTAAATTCAATTCAATCATTTAATTATACGTTACAAGTCGATTACTACATTAATCACTATCCGATGCAAACACTCATTAAATGGAAATAACATGTTGATCTTGTCAGTTGTAAGTGTTTTCCGATTTCTAATCTTTCTAGTGATCTATTTGTTATTGGAAGATTGGAATTTGTCCCAAATGCCGATTTTCGTGTTTATTATATGTACTAATAGGTAACGAGAGTACTTTGAATACTATAAAATATCTCTAGATTTTTTGTTTTAGATTTCAGGTTATGTGAGAAAACGAAAATTCACTGTAAATTTATAGTGTATGTCACATACCAAAAAATATATCGGATGAAAGTTTTACCGTTGAGCGGTTTTGAATATTTTCTACAATGCAAGGTGCCCAGTAGAAGCGTAACGGATCACAGTTAAGTTTTTAAATAGGATGCTATCTATATCTTATTTTCATCGGATTCCTTCAGAAAAGTACTTTTGGAAAGTAATGCATTGTTTGGGTATACACCGAGAGGTTTAGAAGATATGCCGAAAATAAAGTTGAGAAGTTGATCTGTTCAAGTGTACCATTTTCAATAAACATTCATTTGTAGAGTCTGTTTTGTAATAAATATATTGAAAAATAGATATTTTTCCATCATCGGAGAATGATATGATCATAATTCTTTCCAATACTGTGTTGAACAGAATACTGGATTATTCATTCAAGATGAAATTACGTCTTGAATAACTATCAAAATACGGTGATGTATAGATAAATATCTAGAAGTTCACACTTTGTAACGAAAATAGTTTCAAATGATATATTATTTTCAGCATTGAACTTCTCAGAAATAATAAAAAATATGGAAAATTACATAATCAGAATATTATCGCATAATCACGAAGCGGATTCTATGAAATAACATATTGTGTCTGTGGAAAAATATATTTATAAGGAAAATATTTTTTTAAATTGTGAATCTTCAAGTATTTCAGTCCAAGCTTTTTTCGAAAATGAAGTAATTCATGAGGAGGAAAGTTTTATTATATCTCTCATTATGGTATAACTCACCTGCATGAATGGTCCATTGAAAGAAAAACGATGAAGAACTATTTTCAGAATTTATTTCAACAGGTATCTCAAAAAATTGTTTGGCCAAATTACTATTCGATAATGAAGAAACTACTGCATTGAAACATCTTCCAAACAGAACAGACTTTTTGGAAGAATTTTCGTTGTAAATGGAAAAGGGTGAATAGATTTATTTTCTGACTTTATTTTTGGAATAACTTCTGAAATATTCGGTATATATCCTTGCAATACTTTATTTTGTGAAAGGTGAAATCCAAATCTGAAAAGCAATATGTTATTCCATTAAAAAACCAACTTTCGTATGCCACGCTTCTACTGAGTACCCTGTATATCAAAAAATATCTAAAAATAGTATAATACATTCATGTTTATGAAATATTATATATAACTTCAGTTTTTGGACAGTAATCATGTTGTTTCGAATGGTTTTGTGTTTTTATCCCTCTAGAAAAATAGAAAGTGTTGAAATTGAAATAATAATGTACATTGAATTAATAGTGACACTTCTTATTTTTAATTGTATATTCCAAAAATATATAAATTTCGAAAGAACCCCCCCCCTCCCCGAGTAACAGAAAGTTGACTTTCGCTTTCCTAGTCGCTTATTTCTCTAGCGGTGTCTAAACTAAACTGATCCTAAAATCTCGCGAATTCATTTGAAATAATATTGTGCGTTAATTTTTCTTCCAAGTACCATTCACCATTCCTTTCAGTACCTTTGGGAGTCAAAATATGTAAACATAGCTACGGAATTTTTTCCTCATATTCAAAATATTTCTCCTTGAAAAATATTTCTTGTACTATATTCCGATGTGATGCACTTCAAATTTGATGCATGTCACTGAATTAGAATCAGGTCCTTCAGAATCTTGAGATACAGTAAAAATTAAACAATATTTGGTGATATCACTCTCATAGTTGAGCAATGGATCAATTCGAATTACACATTATTATTGTCACATTATTTCAATTTTTTTTCACTGAGTTCTATTCATCAATTATTGTAAGCTGAAATGATCTTCAAGTCAATGTTCGGGTTTAGATCCAAAAGTTTAATCGTTATCATGAAACTTCGGGTAAATTCAACCTGAATAATTTCTCATTTCATGATGTTTCCTCACCTGTTCAGATTTTTTTGAGAGAGAGCTAAATACTATCATACATTATCTTTAATTTTTCATTTTGTTTGGACTAGATCAATTAGTCATTCACTGATGGTTATTTAAATCACTTCGCTCATTATGTTTTCGAAAAACCAGATTACATTAATCAGATGTTTTTCCAATGGAATAACATGGAATCTCGCCTTAATTTTTTGAAATTCAAGAAAATAACGAATCAATCTGGAATCTCCAAATATATATATATATATTCACCTTCAGTTTGCCGCACGTCCAATTCTTCTGAAAAATAATCGAGTGGATTGGATTCAATGAGATTTTCTTGGTATATTACGCAGTCTACTTAATTCAAGGAACCTTGACGATATTTGCATTCAAGGTAATTATTTCATCAGATACTAAAAGAGATATTTCTCAGAAATATCAGTTGATTTTTCAGTGGATATTGACTTCCTAGGATGCGTAAACTTCCTCAACCACATCACAATGATAACAAGAAGCGCATACTCCAACAAATATGTCATTCTAGTTATGTGAATATTTTAAAACGTTTTCGGGAAAAGTATCATAGTTGGTGATATATTTTCTTCATAAGAGGAGCAATTACTTTTCATCGGCAGAAATCGAATGGTTTGAAAATTATTTCAAGGTAAATGGCTGAGAGGTCTTGGAAATAGAGTTCCAGCAATGCGTTCATTGGAAGCACAGAAGAAAGTGCATAACAGAACCTCAGAATATTGTTTCAGAGTGATATTTCATTTTTGATTTCTCTTAATAAGATATATTATTATAGATACCGCAGATTCAAACCCAATGTGAAGCACTACTTTTGCACAGGGACCGCTGTTAGAACGCATTGAGGATTTTCCTGTAGGGCTTGTGTTTTGTCTTAAAAACAAATAGAAAATTTCAGAATGACAAAAAGATGAAATTGGCATACACTGATCGATAGAGAATGTTGTGCTCTATACATTGATATTATTCATTTGTTTCAAATGAATAATATAAATTTTTTCATATGATGTCGTTAAGCAATTTCCAGCCAATTTTTCTCTACGAATTCGAATTGAACCAAAGCGATACCGAAACATACAGAAAAATTTACCAGGCATTTGGCAATTCCTGAATTCGACTTCATCGAATCTCGAGTAACCAATTTGTATGCCGACGGAATTAATCGACTTGTGTTACGTTGGCAAAAGTTTACTGATTTTTTTGCTTATTTCGGTTAAATTAAATAAGTATCTACTGAGATATTACAGTTTAAAGTAGACTGATGAAAACGGACAAAACTTTTGAAACAACCTAACAATTTAAGAAAGAATTATATTTGATCTACGTCTTCTGATCCTGAATTGATTTTTTTGTCGATTATTTTGCTGAACGGTTGAGTTATTTCACGTCACAGAGGTTTAGGTGGAGGGTGTACATCTTTTGGGGTTTCGAAAACAATCAAAATTACTTTTAGCTAATTTTTTTGCAAACAGCTTTTGTATTCTGAAAATGTATTTTTTATAGAAAGACAAACATAGTCAACCAAACAATAGTGTATCAGCAACTTACCGAATTATTTCATAACTATCTTCGCAAGTCAGAACTGATAATTAATTAATTCTAACAATACTGTGCGCGGTATTTGTAATTATTGACAATTAATAAACAAAAACTCTTCAGAGATGAGTTTTGAGAAACTGACTCACTGATTTAGTAGTGCTTATTCGTTTTTCACCTTGCTAGCTGTAATAGCTTTGCTATCTTTCGTTAATATCTGTTCAAATCTAAAGAAATTAACTTTAAATGTTCGAGCCCGTCTCGGATATACCTACACAGTATATTGAATGGACTGAAACCTATCAGGACCTGGAGAAAGAAACCCTCTCGAAATAACTACTTTCATATGAATATTGAATTACACGAAATAAAAAAATACTTTGGAAACAACCACTTTCATATATTTCATATGCTTCATACATAGAAAAACACTTTTCCCTAATCAGTTTGTACTCGAAACATACGTTTTGAATAGAAACAGGCACCGCTCTTGAAGCATTTTAAGGATTTTCCTATTATGCTTGTGTTATGTCCTTGAAAAAAATCATACACAGGATTGTTACACAATATGGTATATATAAAAGTGGTAGAATTTCACTTACATGGAACACTGTCATTCCCAATGACCGACATCCAATGTTTCAGATAAGCCACTTGCATCATTGCCTCTTCAGCACCAATTCAAAAAATCACGAAAGAGTTAAATCTACTCATGTAATCGATCCCAGTACTAAGAATAGAATAGAATAGAATAGAAATTTATTCATCATTAAAAGATTTTATACATGTGGTACATACAGTATAAAACTTTATCAGACTAGTCAGAACCGAACATAAGCAATTGTGCTTATCTATAGTTAGTGTATATATACATGTTATTAGAAGTTAAGTAGACATAATAAAAAGATGCAAGAACAGTGACAGATAATATA
>WOGP01008680.1:0-11094 GCA_015342065.1 Leptinotarsa undecemlineata
TATTCAAATCGCGTTTTTTTTGGAAATTCATATTTCATCTCTAGTGAGTTTGGTAATATTTCTACCTATTTCTTACATTCCTAAAGGATATGTATCAAATAATTTCAAGCGGAGTAGGATATATTCAATTTGTTCCCAATGAATAACATTACAGATTACAGAAAGCAAAGACGTTTCGGAATTCAACAAATATTTATATGTTGATTTCAGAAAGTGGCTGTCACATATAGAAGCTTTTTATACCTACTGAGAAAGGCCAAGAAATTTGATTTCTTTGTTGAAAAAAGTGTGATTTTGTGGTGGAAATGGCGATGTTGGCATAAAGTAATAATTTTTACAATGAAGATAAAAATTAGAAGCAACCTATGATCTTCTTTTAAAGTAATACTTTTTACTGTGTATTACTCTATAACTTATTACTTATTCTTTCTTATTTTCTCTTTCCCATTATTCTAACCAACCTAACTTATATAAAATAATTATATAATATTTTATTAATAATAATCATATGATAATTTTCAAATTCATCTATTCAATATTATCGAAACTCGCACTGTATAAAAAAGTAAATAGAGATACCCAAATGGAAGAATGGAACATTACGATACAAGCATTCATTGCTCAGGTATGTTCTATGTTTCCTTCGTGTTAACGATGTATTTTTTTATAGTAGATATTGTACCAAACAAAATATGGAATGAATCAAATCAAAGTAAATCAAAATCATGAGGGTTGTCCTTCGTAGATGTGCGACAGCTGATTAACAAAAACATATTTCAAACAGATATTTTTTTGGACAGAAACAATGAGTTTTCGATGGACACATGCCTGATTTTTTCATTTTAATTCCAGAAAAGTGAAAACCTGTGAATACCAAGAATATCAACAAGCGTTTACCCAATTAAATTAATTCTCGCTTGAAATTCACCATGTTCCAGCAACATGTAGATAGACGTATTCATCGTTCTCAGATCAATGACGGAACAACAATGGCTCTCTTCATCCGTTATTTGGCCATACAAAGCTACGAAGTGATATTGGAAATGGAATATTTCGCTCCAATACACACTTTCATGGCGTTAGATGTAAATAAAGGATGTAACTGATGCATATGGTTGTAGGATTGAAATCTGAAATTATTTGAAAATTCTCAGGTGGTGCTGCGCATATAAAAATAATGCGGAGAAAGTAATAAAACATATTCAAAAAACAAAAGCATAATCGAAATACAATTATCTAGTCTGAGATAGCCATGAATGATGAATATATATGTTGAACTCTATTTTCTGTTAACCAGGTGTCGCCCCTCTACGAATGAATACCCTCAGCATTCGAAACTTTTGCAAGCTGATGATTAACGAGGTTTTGCCTTTTAACGTACGATTCATAGTTCTGGTTGGACGAAAACAAGTGCAGATTTTTCGTCCGGCCTTAAAGCTCCAACCACCGGTTCACACAGCAGCTGCTTGAGTGAGTGGAGCCAATCACCTATGCCAACCCAACCGGCTACGGTTCTAAATATATTTTAGTCCACATATAAAAGTGATTGAAATGAATATCAGGAGTAGAATAACATTAGATGGATATATTTATGAATACGTAGTTGTTGGGTACATGAAACACCTCATTTTGAAATAAAATGTAAATATGTACCCAATTAGTGCTGCTGCGAAAGAATGAATTGGATTATTATTAATTTATCTCTAGTTTTCCTAAGCTTCGTGATATTTTAGTTTTCAAAATATTTCGAAATATTAAGCTTTCCACCATTTTGACGTTCACTGTCTGAAAGACATATATATTTGAAAACTGGAGGAGTGAGGTAAATTGTTGTGAGAGGAAAAAATGTCTTCAACGTATTTTGTAAATATATGAAATCTCCTATTCATTGGAGTTCAAACGTAATTATTGCTTGTAACTAAATTGTGAAGGCAGATGAAACAGTTTGATCTTCCTTTTGAAGATACTCACTTGGTGATCGAAACGCGTGTCGAGGTGTTAAAATTGTTAGAAGTATTTATTATATCATTTTGATGTACATTTCCTCTCTCTCTAATAAATAATTTTGTTTTCTGATTTGTTTCGTAACTATTATATTCTTTTGAGTTCCGTTGTTGATATTAATAAAAAGTCATTTCGAGAAAAGTGAAAACCCCTTTTCATTTACGATAAAATGATACGAATCCATCCCATTTACAACATTTGGCGACCGTGACAGGACATTAAAGATGGGTGATTTCAAGAAAAATAGGCAGCTTCAAAAATCTGTTGAAGCGCTTGATGGAGCTTTGAAGCTGAAAGATTCAACTAAAGAAGATTCAATAATTCTACTGAGACAATGAGAGGATAAAAGTAGCAGATTATTCGATTGAAGAAAAATGATCAGCCATGATATTGAATTAGGAAAGGAGTACGATGAGGTAGAATATTACAGAGACGAACTGATAAAATAATAAGATCACATTTACCACGGGAGGATGGTGGCAGTGAATAGTCAGAATTATAAAGGATGTATTGCGTCGTGATTTGGGAAAATCATCATTAAATTATGAAGAACTCATGAATGTTCTGTGTGACTGTGGAGCCAATATTAATTCTCGACCTCTCACATATATCTCAAGTAGAGAAGAGGCTCTGATTCCATTAACACCCTTGATGTTTATTAGTTCAAACTCTAGCACCGATACTCTCAAGTTGGATAAGGTTGACGGAAGTCATCTACTGAAAAGGTACCAAGAATCTGCAAAAACTTCGAGAGGCCCTTCGTAATCGATTTCGTAGCTAAAATGCATGAAGAAATAATTTGTAGGAAATCTGAAGGAAGTACCAATTTTTCCATTTTTTTTCAATTTGGCAGCTGATACAGATGTAAAAAAGTGAAATATGTTTGCTATTTGAAATACCTAATGATCACCATAAATAAAATATCAAAGAATTTAGACGTTTTTTACGTGAGCGTTTGTGTCTTCATGTACTGCACTATAAATTAGATCGTCTTAAAAGTTTTGTCTGTTTTTATAGATCCACTTCAAACTGTAATATCACAGTAAATACTCATTCAATTCAATCAATATGAGCGCTATTTGAATTAGTATATTTTTGCCATCGTAGACTAATTCCGTCAACATAAAAAGTGAGTGACCGACATTCAATGATGTCTACGGAGGTTTCTGTCGACTCCTGATTCATGAAAGTTCTACCGGTGAGAAAATTACCGAGATTCATGAAAATGCTAGTCGGTTGGCGAAAGATCTGGTGAGTATGGTGGGTGTTTAAAATCAGATGGTTATTTGTTGAACGTATGGACGGGTGTTGTCCTTTATCAGGACCTCTTCTGTTGACTAGTGTTGGCCGCTGTGACTCTGCTGTAGTGTTTTCAGAAAGTTATAGTAGATCACACCAGCTGCTGACCACCAGACAGTAATAATGGTATTCAATTTATGGGTTTTCGCCCTGGGAAGTGCTTGGGTGCGTCATCGATATTCAACCACTGGCATGAATGTTTCCTGTTGTCGTAGAAGACCACATGTATCCAAAATAGGATTGTTTCGGTCGCGCAAAAGCAAAACAGAACGGACTACGAAACATGACAATTTTCGTCAATAGCTTGAGTCGGGGGG
Organism: Leptinotarsa undecemlineata; assembly: GCA_015342065.1. Classification (NCBI taxonomy): domain Eukaryota; kingdom Metazoa; phylum Arthropoda; class Insecta; order Coleoptera; family Chrysomelidae; genus Leptinotarsa; species Leptinotarsa undecemlineata. The sequence goes on from WOGP01008680.1 coordinate 3,621, forward strand.
CATATACTTTTCGGACATTTTGACTTTTCTAATGAGTTCTGAACTATCAAAAACCACATGACGCTGTTCTTTCGCCAGCCCACGCTCCATTTGTGATGGGCTTGTCTCCACCAGGGTCGTCCTATCATCGTCTTGGATTACTATAGGTTGACCACTTCGAAGCTTATCTCTGAAGTTGAAATCTCTGCAAATCAACGTTAAACAGTGCGTTCATTGAAACTACTATTGTCATATGCCTGGTTGATTTATCGAACTATTTTGGCAGCACTTTGGTTCAATTTGAATTCATAGAGAAGAATTGGTACAAAACTTTCTGTTAACTAGTTGAGTTATCCAATAATTTTTCTGAAAAAAGGTTGGTTGGGTAACAGGATCAATTTTTCCTTGAAAAACAATTGTTTTTTGCAGGAAAACATTTGTTTTCTTTTTGAAAAATTTGATCCTGTTACCCAACCAACCTTTATTCAGAATATTTTCTGTCGATAAATATAAACCACGACACAGTAGTATAAATATTTATTGAGGTATGCAGTTACAAACACACATGACGAACCGAAAACGAACGATTAATAGATTTTCAATCGGTATCTACGAGTATGTTCCTACCTTCAACTCTTTCATATCCGACGATTTAGAATCATCGCGGTTTCCGACATGTGTTTCAGAAGCTGCAAGTTCCCACAGAGACTTAAAGTGCCTAATTTTCTCTCATTTCTCATTAGTCGCTTAAAAAGTGTTAATGGGGAAAAACTAGTAAAATCGTCATAGAAGCCTCGGGTTATTCAAACTACAATTCCATTGTTGAATTATATAAGTTGTTTTGAACAGTTGAGATGAATGCAAAAACAAACGGCAATTATTATTTTGAATTTCATATTACCGGATGAATCCATAACTCTCCAAAGCGAATGGCTCAGTGGTTTTCATACAAGCAACAAACTTTTCGGTTTCAGATTGTTTGTATCAAACATGTTGAAAATGATTTCATATTATTCGAAATTACCCAAAAGGTAATTCGTATTACCATACGAATTATCGTATGGTAACGTATTCAAATAATTCAATATTACTAAAAACAAAAATATTTGAAGATTTTAATCGAGTCCAAAACCTAATGTATATAACCATAATAGTGTTAACCAGTTTTTGAACTCAACGCGAAGATTCTGATGTATTGCTTCACTTGCAACTGTTGGAAATGACAAAAAAAATCGAATGGACCAAACGAATGAATCAATTGCATCAATAAATCGGTGTATGAAAGCGGCTGCCCCTTAATGCTTGACAGTTTTGCGTAGAACTCGTCATTTGATTCAACATGGCGGTTGACATGGCAGGTTCGCGTGTGTAATGCATGGTGTATTGGTGTTATTATCATCGTGATGCTTAACCAACTATACCTCATTTTATGCCCAAGGAGAGTTGGTGTGTGAGATTTGTTTGTTTGACTAAGTACATGTTCAAAATAGAGTGATTTCAGTTGTGCATCTTCAGTAGAAAAAAATAAGTTAATAACACATTGTTTTGTATAATTTTTTTCATGATTTTCATCACCCTCTTTCAAGATAGTATCAATTTGCTCATATTTGTAACATAATAAAAAGACAATTATGGAATTATTACTTGGGGTGGAGTAACTAACAACTACCTGAATAATCTCGAAACACTAGAGAAATGGCTCATAAAAATTATACTCGGTGAAATACGTGACTATTCTAGTAATGATCTTTATAGGGAAACCCTTTATAGGGTTTCTTGATATACGCCAAACTTTTTTACTCACACTTTTATTTGATTTTTTTCCGATAATTTATCCAATATTCAAAAATTTACTATATATTTATGAATAACTAGTTACTTATTTTAGAATTCATTATATAAATAACCTTAGTGATCCACGCGCCGGTTAGCCTTTGTGTATTTTCTCTGTGTTTGTTCACTTGCATTCTTCAATAATGAATTGAATGTGTATGAATTGATTCTTTGGTAAATAAATATTATTATTATTATATGCCCGAAGGAAATGAAGTGGTATCTGGTACAGGTAGATGGCCGAAGAAACCGAAAACGTAATGAGTACTTTTCAGGAAATGCAAGTTGCTTTTCAAGTCATAAAAAGTTGTAAATGTTTATAAGGAATCTATGAGAGAAATATCTATTTGATTTTTATTTCAATTTCATTGTACCACTTTCAAATAATGATAAAGAACGTTAATGTACATTTTGTTCCAGGTATCAATATTGAAACACTGACTGATGCATTGTTGGACAAGTATCAGGAAAACTCTTCTGTTGAGCAAAGTTCAGATAATTTTAAGTGAAATTCATTGAAGAACCCATCATACCACTCATTAAAAAGACTTCATTTGTGGATTTATTCTTTGAAGTGAGACACAAATATCTCATTTTCTTCATGTAATACATTTTTGTTCTTCAATGAAATGATATACTTATTATTTTTCAATTAGTGCTGATGAATTCACAGAGTTGTTATTTTAGTATATTTTTCACTATACATTTTTTTGAAAGTAGAAACATCATAATTTAAATACATTTCTAATATTTGTAAAATGACAATATTCAGGAATATTTTATTCAGTGAATAAATATCTCGAATTATATTTTTTATTAAATATTGGTAGAAACGTCAAATATTTCATTGTATATTTTTTTTCAAATATATTTGATTATGAATATTATATGTTTCATTGCTCGTCACATTCTCGCAATATTCCAAATATTTCTAGAGTATTCACAAAATATATTTGAAAAATATTCTATAGTGAATCCCTATTTTATATTTCTACAGTAAACTATGAATATCCCTAATATTTAATATTTCATGAATATTTATCGTGTTCAATCCCTGGAATATTCTTAATAGAATATACCTTACATATTCAAAAATTATTTCAAGATATTCCAAGCATATTGTAATGAATCTGAAGCCGACCCTGACCGTCCGCGGAAGAATGCGATCGACGAACCAAAGAACAAAACGGATTAGTACCGAAACCGGTAGATGTCTCCAGAATGTTTGTCGGGACTATTTAAGATCGGATTATTGCTCAGAGAGGGAGTATATAGCTAGAAAGTGAATTGTGCGGATAAACAAACAGTGAAGATAAATTACTTGTTGCTAAGTGATGAATATAAATTAGATTGTATTAGTGAAGTATTGTTGAAAATAAATCAGTTTAAGACAGTTACTTCTTTACAATATTTTCACGAAATAATCCATGACATAATCAATACATAATACAATATCCTTAAATGTATATTCATAAAATATTCATGGAATATCTATTGCTATGTGAGAACATTAAAAAGTTCACTTACATATAAATACAGATTTCTTCGAAAGCAGTTTCGGAGATTCTTAATCAAAACCTCGTTGAATGTTCCGAAAAAGAGCTGGGACATAAAATTATTCAGAGATTTTGGATGAAGTCGTTGGAAAGAAAATACTTCAAAGTCGACTTCTCATTGATAAATAACATAATTTCGTGATAATGCATTGCAACAAATCTGAGAAACTAGTTAGCACTGAAATAAATCGAGCACCTTCTAATCAAAGTGTCACTGAGATTGAATGAAAGATTTTGAAGAATGCTGATGAATTAAAGAATTAACTGTCTTAAACTAATTTATTTTTCACAATACTTCACTAATACAATCTAATTTATATTCACCACTTAGAAACAAGTAATTTATCTTCACTGTTTGTTAATCCGCACAATTCACTTTCTAGCTATAGACTCCTTCTCTGAGCGAGAATCCGATCTTAAATAGTCCTGACGAACATTCTGGACACATCTACCGGTTTCGGTACTAATCCCTTCTCTTCTTTGGCGTTCGTCGATCGCATTCCTCTGCGGACGGTCAGGGCCGGCTTCAGATTCATTTGGAGAAAAGTCAATGGAAACATTTAATTTGCCTCTGAATCTTTTCGTTGGAGATAAACTTTTCAAATCAATTACTAAAATACAGGAAAACTTATAGATTGATAAAGACTTTGTACATCTTCTTTTTTGCTTGCATCTCGAACACATTGGTTTTTCATCTCCATCCAAAGATTCCTCTCTTGTGAAGAAATCCAAGCAATGTGACCAGTTCTCATGTAAACCTTCTAAAAGATATCGAAGGAATTCGTGTGCGTCTTGATGGGCAGAACCCATGAATCGAGGAGCAAATCTTTGAATCTGACTTTTGAAGTAGACTGTGTTAATTACTCTATCAGATGTATCTCCTGAGGTGTTTTAATCAAAGCGTTCTGCGAACTAGAAACATTAGTAGTAGAAACATCAGTATTGATATCTTCCATGTATGTATCCTTTTTTAAGTATTCCAGCAACCATCCCGTGTTTGATAAACATTGGATTACAATGTTCTTGAAACAGATTTCTAAAAGATTTTTCAACTCATTGAACCCAATAGTTTTACTGAAGAATGGATCACCGATCTATTGTAGTAACTGTTGATACTATGTTTGCCACAACTACCTTCTTTTGAGTAAACATGGATACGATGATTCACTCCTTCATTGGATTGGTAGGATAAGGAATTCGAAGCAGAACTGCTCAAAACTGGATTTGATATTAGTTCTTTAGGGGACTGTGAGGGATCAGCCAGAGGACTGAATCCAGCCTCATTTAGAGTTCCCACTTCCTTTTCTGTCAAAGCTTGACCGTTCTACTGCGAGTCTTCCACCACACTGCACAACTTCAGTTCTTGCACTGTCTGTTAAATATTTGAAATTCACCTACCCGGTGACTGAATACGTCGATTGTAGGACGAAATATGGATCGGAAACTATCAAAGTACTGAACAAACTTAAATATATTCAAAAGAAGGTCAATACAATTGACTTATCAATTATATATCAATGACAGTTATTTTACAACTTTTGTTAGAGAGAATACAATGTGTACATAAAAAAGTATAATAAATTCAGAAAATTAACTATCTGCGACATACTCCCACCTTAAGTTGTGGAACCTTGTTCACCAACAACTCAAATTGCTACGAAGAAAATCTTTGAACAGGTTTAACTTTCCTACCATATCTAGTCGTTATCGGAAGTGGTTCAGGATTTTTTAAACACCCGTTGTTATTTTCTTTGGTTTCTTCAGTTTCTTTACTTTGGGTGTTTCTTGTAGAAACCGCTCGATCTGATATTTGAGTTAAGTCCAAATCATCAGCACAATTCATTTCCAAAGGATATACTCGTTGTAGAGGCCTGAATACTATTCCCTTCGTTGTCTTCAATTTGACCAGACGAGATTTATTATCCCCCACAGGTATCAGCTTTTGAACATACGCCAATGGTCATTCCATTCTGGTATTGTCGGTTCCTATCAGAACGCCTTTGATTTCTCTCTGTTTCCGTTTTTCCTATGACAATTTCAGCTGACCGAGATATTCACTTCTGAATCTCCTACGAAGATTATCTTTCAGCTTCATCCTGTATCTCAGATGTTTTCTCAGATCTGAACTCTCCACGGCGTCCAAATCCGGAACTCCGCACTCTGAAATATTGTTGAGGAACACGTGAAAAACGAAATCTCATCAACAGAGACGGTATTAATTCAATGAGATTAATACCCTTTTCTAGGCATTGGTTTAAGAATGGCTGATTTTTCTGTCAAGAAGAGTCATAAAAAAAAGGTCGGAGTTTTGTAGTCACGCTATTTTTTTACCACTTGGCGATGTGTTAGATAATGTCCTTCTTCGAGTAAGTCCGACTCGGATACTTTTTTAGTGATACCCTCGGTTTCCCATTCTATGAAAATCTGGGCATATTAACCATGTAAACCATCTGAATCGAGTTTCTTCAGCAAGGATTCTAATCGTCTTCTTGCTGTTTCATAATTAAATGTAAAGGAGGGTGATCTTCGAGCCAAAACAGACAAACTTCTTATCTGCCATCTTCGTGCCTAACAATATTTTTCAAGAATCGAGACATGACAAATTTTTCGATTTCTTTTTGTGTCCTCTTTTCTGACGGATCAGAAATCTCAAGCATATCCAATGACCATAAGTCAGCAATCGATTCGTATTTGGAAAACATGGACATCACTATCGATGATATATATCGGAGTTTCTTCATGGTTTTCTTTGAGTTTTCCCATCAGGGTCCAACCTAATAGAGTTTCAATTGCTACTAGGCCGAATTCCAACTCATATCGGTTACCACTGAATAACTTTCCAGCTATATCAGCACCAATTAAAATATCGATTGGCCCTTCTCTGATGAACATAGTTCACATTACTGCATATCATTGTTTGATCAAGAGCTTCAAAATTGCAAGCATATTTATTCTTCAAGTCCCTCAATTTTATGCGATAACAATTATGTTTGACAACATTTGTTCTTGAACCACCATAAAGAGCGTGAATGAATTCTTTTTGCCTCAAGCAGTTGTATCCCATCTCTTCAGCTGCTGATTTCTTGATGTATGAATTTTGAGAACCGGTATCAAAAACTATTCGAGCTGTTCTGGATTTGTTGAATCCATTCAAATTGACCAATAATATCGGTAGAAAAACTTTGGAATATGAACTGTTTGAGAGACTGTTTCATACGCTCGTACTCATAACACTTGCTTCTGAATCTGAATCTTCGGACTTGGGACACATGATGGCATGATGTTTACCACCGCAAAGAGTGCAAGTTAGGGACACATGACATTTCTTGGAAATATGTCCATAATTCAAGTAGATATAACAATATGCTTTTCTAAAAAGTTTCTTCTTGCGGTCAAATAATGTCCACTTTTTTGCTTCAGTGCAGAGATCGCTTGGATGATTTACAGTACAAAAATTGAATTTTTTGCGTAATTTGTTATTTATCATTTTTCTTCTTGAATTTATCCTGAATGCCGAATCCAGACGTAGCCAAAGTTACTATTTCCTCGTTCTCGAATTCTTTCCTGAGAAAATTCATCAACTTGTTTAGGCGATCTTTAAGTGTAGAGTCACTATCGTAAAGACTGCTTCGTTGCCATACTCGTATAAGGTCTTCCGGCAGACAAGACTTCACTGAAGGATATAATATGGCTGCACAAGTATCTGAAGTTACATCGAGGGTCTCCAAAGTAAGCAATTGGGATTCCATTTTGTCATAAAGGATGCTAAGGTTATTTTGAGTCGACAAACTGTTCAGTATTAGTTTCAACAACTCACGCACGTAGAATTCTACAAGAAGATCTTTCCTCCCAAACCTTTTCTTTAAGCTTTCAATTACTTTTGGGTAATTTTCTGCACTGGGAGGGTAACTATCTATGAGTTGACGAGCTTTTAGTACTTAGTACTTAATAGTTTCCGATCCATATTTCGTCCTACTTTCGACGCATTCATTCACCGGATAGGTGAATTTTCGAATATGTATCACTGTCTGTACAAATTCGTTGCGTTGCGTGAAAAAATGGGAATTGGATAGCGGCATTGGTGAAAGAGATTTGTGACAGATAAT
>WOGP01008681.1:0-11094 GCA_015342065.1 Leptinotarsa undecemlineata
GAATTTCACGAGTTAAGTTAATATCGTGAATCCAAATTCTTCGTTTCTTTCTACAAAAAAATATACAGGTCAATTTTATAACTATACCTATTTATTAAGAAACAAGATTAGTTTATACTTACTTTTGAGGTTCACCATCTTCGTCAATTAACATGGCGAGAAGCAACGTTTCCTCTTCAAAATCCATATCGTTTCTTACACTTTGAACGCATTGGTGTGCGGTGGTTTTGTTCGCTTTGCGACCGCATCGCCACCGCGTCCGCCACCGCGTTCGCGGCCGCTCCGGTTTGCGCGAGCCTTAAATAAGTTGAGAGGACTCATGCAGGAATCTGGTTATAGGTTGCAGTTTGATAATGTACAAGGGTGTAGGACTGGCTTAGTCTCCACGGTATTTCCCCCATGATTAAAAATTTTCTGTGTCCAAAGACAGGGCGCAGCAGGCAAATCGCGCCCACTAGCTGCATCCGCCGCGGTATCAATCTCAAGATAGTCTATGGAGTATTTCAAAAAGGATGCCTTCAAAAATGAGGCTTATAATGGTATGGTTCTACTATTGTCTTTATTCAAAATCGAGAGCTCCTAATTTCTTCTCGAGTTGAGCAGACTATTACTTCGTCTCAACCCTGTAAATTCTGGTTGAAGAAAGAAACAGACTGAGATTTTATAAAGATCAACTCAAATAATTATTTTGGAATAGTTTTCAACAGCTCCAGTGAGGTAAAATAATGCATAATTTATTCAATCATTATGAAAATACTAATACATACCGGTACAAAATCCATATAGACTGTGAACTTTCAGACGACTTCGATAAGAGAATTGACATCACTTGTAGCGATCCAGGTAGGAATAATGAATATAGTCAAATAGAAAAGAAAAATATATTTCAATTGAGTGTAAAAAGTAACAGATATCTCAGATATATGTAACAGATATCTGAGATATCTGTTACTGTTTATACATCAGGAGATAACCTTGAATGTAACTGTTTTAAGAAGTTTCTTTATAAACACAAAGTTCTAAAAAGACACAGATACATAGATTGTCTTAATGAGGTGTAACTTTGTACGTTTATCCAATTGAAGCAGAATTGTCTAGAAGTAATTATCAGATATTTAGCGTAGCGCAAAACCGTGACTATAATATATTTCGTGATAGAGATCTCAACATCTAAGTCAATGCATTATGAATGCTGATAATAATATCATAACCATAAAATATAATTGATGGCAATGTTACTGAAACTATAAACCTCTCACTTAATCATAATGTTTTGATGATGATGAAATTATTTCATTTAATAGTAGGTACCCTAGTATGGTAAAATTGTTATAAATTCAATGATGCAGTAATTTCTAATTAGATATTATAAGAAAATTTTGAGTCGTCAATTCATGAGGATGTGTTGCAGTAATCTGAAGCACAAATGAAAATATAGAGGTATTGTGAAACAAAAATTAGGTTACTCCAGTAATGCTTTGAGTATCAACACGTCTGAGGAAGCTATTGGAGAGTGAAACACATATTGCGGTTATGTAAACTGTCCACAGAAAATCTCACGATTTATTCCATCACATAGAATTGAGTTAGATCACATAAGAAACTAAAGAAATATAAAAACCGCAAAGGTATGGTACAAGTATGAAATGTATTTGTATCATAAAAAATATTTCTAACTGACACAGTTGAAGGTATCACAAGCATTGACATTCATTTGACACACTTTTTCCCTACCAGAACAAAATGCTGTATCTCGACGCGCGTCTCTCTAACCAAGTTAGTATTATCAGGAGATGAATTTTAGTCCTTCCTGTAACATCAGATCAAGACTAAGATATTCATGGTTCTACAACACCAATGAAAATTTGAATTTCCTCAGCAATAGAAACATTTTAATTTCTACGCGTTTCGCGATGGAGACATGGGTAGCCATATAAAAACAACAAGTCACAGATAGACAAGGATAACAGATCAAGTGTCTACAAACTAACATGCGAATCATGCCCAAAGTGTATGTGAAAAGGACATTTTAAAACAAAAATCTTAGAACATAAAAAAAAGTTTGAGCGGAAGAAGACCAATTACACCTATACATGTCACCTTTTAGAGAACGATCACAATTTCAACATTATGTACGACAAACTCCATGTAGAAGCTGAGAGATAGAAGTTGAACCTGCTAAAGTCGCTGGAAATGAATAAGAGTAAAAGTTCGAGTTCCCTACTGAACGACCAATAGGAGGTTGACCACTCACCATTGTTTAACTGTTTTCATAATACTAGAAATGTATTCATAGTCAAAATGTATCTGATATTCAAGTATTTAGAATGTAACTGATTTACTCATTTTTCCTGAGATCGCTTTCACTAATCACCACTCAAGTTGGAAATATATTATTGTTGTATACAAGAATTGTTGCCCAGTGTTTAATATTATCTTTACCATGCGACTTCTAGAAGCAGGAGTCCCACAAGGTATAGTTCTTTCGCCACATCTCTTCTCGGTATATACAGCAGATATGCCCAAACCAGAGAACAACTTGAACAGCATTATCGCATCAACGGATTACTTACATATTTTGAAAGAAATGTCGGTCGAGTTAAATTCCTTGAAAACCCTGTATTATCCAAATCAACAAGAGTAAAAATCATGGAGATAACATTCCAGAAAGTAAGCAAAACTGGTTAATTGTCCTCATTAGCGCAGTACAGCCAAGACGGACAACACCTGGGTTGATTGTAAAATTACGACTAATAGTTTTTTTTAAAAATACATTTTCGATTATAAATTCGTTCAGGTGCTACTTTGCTGAGACGCTGGATGTGTTTTATGGATTTCACTTTTCAGGAATTTCCCAAAAGAGTTAAAAAATTTGGTGATGGTGGAGGCCTACATGTTTTTCAAATCTCAAACAGTGGAAAATGTTGGTCTGAAATATTGACGAACATTATATTCAACGTTCTTTTAGGAAGCAGGTGAGCCATACACCTTCATGCCACACCCGGTCAAAGACTTCAGAAATATCAAGCGCAACAGCTCCTCTTCACGTTGATTTTTTTTCCATCTTTGGCTCCAGATATTAAAACCTTCCAAATATTTAAGCATATGGTGTCTTACGGTTTTCTCCATGATTTTTGATATCATTGAAAGCAGTTATTTGGAAACATCTAGCCACGGAAAATTTCAGAAATGGTCGTAAAGATCTGTGATGCCAAACTATGTTCCCCAACACTGAAATGAGTTTGTAGTCATAAAATCCCAATGGAGACCTTACGGTGACTGTGTAAATTTCTGGATTAGTTGTTAGGTATAAATCCAGAAGACTATCATACTCTCCATCACGATCAGGAATCCTGCTTGACTCATTTATAAACTTAGTAAGTCCGCTGTTTATTGCAAAAGTCTCAGCTTCGGGACCTTCTTCGTCGTTGATATTAGAAAATTTGAGAAATTCGATATTGTGAACCGAATGTTAAATTTCGGCACTGACTGGTTGATTTGCAAAAATGCAATGGTGTTTGGAAGTGAAGAGAAAAGTGCCCCTATATTGTGTATCGTTTGATGGTCGATAAACGCAGCATATGAATTTGGTAATCTTCTGTGATATTGAGCCGCAATAAAGCAGATAACTTGGCCGGACAAATGAAGAAGGCTGCCGTTCGTGGTTCACTGAATAACCTAATGCTGTGAGGAATGGTTATTGGTTGGTAATGCCGGCGCGCCCTTCTGAATGTGTCGGAGATTCAAGATCAGGGCTCAACAGATGCAACTTTCGAAATAAAACTGTTATAATAAAACGTTTATCCATTTCGTAACAATCTTTGAATTTTGATTATTAATTTGTTGAATAACATTCAATAATATTAAGAAAATAATCAATATGTGGTTCAAGGATCATAATAAGCTAAGAAATTGATCCACACGGGATTGTAGCAATGTTTTCGAATTTTTACTGAATGAAATATTAGTTACGTGATAAGTAGAATTGAAAAAGCGATTATATTTTTACAGTGGCAAATATGACGACATGAAACTATCACTACATCTGATAGATTTGAATGTGAACATAATCGTATTATATTGTAGACATGATGGCGAAGAAAAATAAATGACTGGAAGGTAATCAAGAGCCTGCATTTCAATCGTTCTCAGTGAGCCTGAATTTTTCCAAAATGTTGACGTAGTTCCTGATAATGGCTTCCTTTTCGTTTGGTCATCCTGTATGGGATGGATTAGATCCTGATGAGTTTGAAGTCTTACATTGCAAACAAAAAAAAGTTTGAAAATCACTGCCGTTCGTGTTCATTGGTATATTATTTTAGTAATTTATATAGACAATGCGGACAACGAAAAATCAATATATTTGTCTCAGAAATCTCATAAAATTTTATTTATAACACATGCAATAAAATTTATTACTTGACTTTCTGGTGCAACGAATAACTCAAACTAATAAATTGGATCCGTTTCTATAAACAATAAATTTAATTTGAGTTCATGCCGCGCTGCGTCTAAGTTGGCGCCGTTTGCGGTTTTACTAGAGTAAATTCGTCAAGGTCACATTTGGGACGGAGTGAAATAACAAAATGTGATTGCAGTAAAGTAATCTGATACAGAGTTTCACTTTCGATCATCCCACCTCAGATATATCTTTTTCATCAAATAATATTAAAAAAGGCATAAAAGTTTTATTTTCAGAAGCATCACATTAGAAAAATATTTTCTAACTATGCTATCCACTTCCCCAGAAATAGTGAATGTTATTCTCAGAATTTCAAATTGAAATGGAGAAAACAGCACAACATTTGAATGATTATTTAATTCATTTACTAAATCAGTAGTTTAAAAATAATTGCATAATCTTACGTAATTTCAAAAATACTTTGAGAAAATAAGAGAACATGTTCAAGAAAAAGCATTTCTCCCAATTAGCAGAAGTACTCATCGAGCATTTCACTAATCAAGATGGAGTCTTCAGAAGAAAAAAAAATTTTAGATTTATTCTACGCCAGAGGTTCCAGTTCTACCTTCTATTGGGAGAACATGTTCAAAAGTTTGTAACCTGAGAAAATGATTACAGAACATAAGAAAATTGAGTAACACCAATGTTACTTTTTGAATTTGACGCAATATGTATGAAGTTCGCAATCAAAATGCAGAATTTTAAGTAGGTTAGGTTAGCTTAGGTCTGAAGTGAGTGGGTCTATTCTAACCTCCATCGCAACCCGCAAGAGTTTATTGTTGGTCACACCTATTCACACTCGGCTAAATAAACCTAGCTTCTTAACGAAGCCGATTACTTTGTATAGTGAATGGCCTTTCAGGTCAGATGGTAAGAGTTCGGCAGAGCAGTACTCTTGATTCAGAACTTGATTCGGTCCCCAGCGGGCCAGGCACAATGTATATGCTTTGTTGTTTCATCATTTTCCAAACAGAGGCGACACACACTGTCTTTCGACAGTCCAAGTGTCCGCATATGATGATTCAAATGACAGTGACCTGTGAGAAGGCCTGTTAGATATCGTAGTTCATCCCTACTGATGAATAAATGCCATGAAGTGAGCCAATCCGGAAAGATTCTGCCAGAGGTCCATAAATCTTCTTGCCATCCAAGTGTTCAATGTTTGCTTGGCAAATCCTGAAGCGACGGCAATGACAGGTTCTGGTCCGATGAAGCTGCTTGCAGCACCCTCCTTTGCAAGGGAGTCAGCAGCTTCATTGCCTTCCAGGCCAGTATATCCAGGAATCCAAACCAGAGACAATATGTTAAGTATTCCTTCGAGGAGAGTCGTTTTTGGCAATTTGCTACCAATTTAGACGTTGCTGTCCGAGAATATTTTTATTGAGAATATTTATTGACACAATTCAATAGCGTACATTTCCGCTTGAAATACAGTCGCATAAGTTCTTAGGCAGGTAGACATTTCTGTCGTGGGTCTGCGACTAAAAACACCTGCACCAGAACCAGAAGGTGTTTTTGATCCATCTGTGAACCAACAACTATCTGCTCTTAATATTTCCTTCTCCTGGAGGATCCTGTCTTTTCTACTCGGGAATAGTACTTTATAAGGCAGTTCGTATTTGACAGCTGGAGGCATAAAGTCAGAGGTCATTTTCAGAATGCTGTGACTTCCAGTGTCAACCAACACTCTGTTGTACTCTGCATTAAATTGATTTGTACAATTGACAATGTGCACAAGTCTGCATACAGTCCATCTAACCTCTCTCTCCAGAAAAATATGGAGAGGAGGTAGATCTAGAAGGATCTCCACGGCCGCTTCGGCCACCAGGCAATTGCACCATAAGTGATCATTGGTGTGACAAATATCACATAAATCCAGTGGATTTATATGGACCTAAACCCCAAGTTTTACGACAAATCCTTCGACATGTTCATAAAGTCAGTCTGGCTTTGTGTAAAACTTTTTCCAAGTGAGCGTTCCAGGTGAGTCTTTTATCAAGGACAATGCCAAGATATTTCACATCCGTTTCGAATGGAATGACCTCACAATTGAGTGAAGTTGGCATTAGATCTTTCAATTAAAATTTCAAGTAAACAATGTTTGTTAAAGCAATTCCTCATGTCCTGATGTTTCTCAAAGGAGGAATATTGGTCAGGCATTCACGAAAATTAAATAATAAGGGTAGGTAGTTCCAATAAAATATTTTTCACAGTTATACTAGGTGAACAGTTTCGAATGTTGATAAAGACGGCCAAAAATTAATCGAAACTGAAAAAATTTAATTGATTTCTGAATATCATTAGATTAGATTATTATTAGATTGGTTATTATTGGCTTCTACTGAATTTGACGTTAAAGAGATATTTGGCTATCCTCTAAAATTTCAATGAACCGTTAAATGTACATAAATTAAAAGAGCAGAATGAAAATGAAGTCATTACTCTTGACAGGTTGAACTGGAAGAAGAGGTTTCACGGTGTATGCGAATGCCTCAGAAAGTTCACATAAGTTGCGGCAGAGACATTAAAAAGCCTGTAGACAAAGTATACGATTTCTCTATGACACCTTAATTTCAACACTATTTAATTTATAAAAAACAACTTTAACATTGTTTCCATACTTTCAACGTATATCTGTTATTATACGAAGAACTTTTTCGAAAAAAGAGTAACAAAATATCACATACAATGTTGAAAAATAGAATTAATCCTGACTCAAAAAGTTTATGACTCCGAATTAAATAATAAAAAAGAAATTTGAAGTGAAAGTTAAAATCAAAGGACTTCCGCTGTTTCTTCTACTTATAAATATTCATCATGTTGGAGTCAAAGACCAACTCTGGCTACGAACGCCAAACAATCTGGCGCCTTTCTCGTAATAATTGTCGTCAATATACAATAAGTATCTTGTCATTTCAAACAACGGTGCTCTACCGTAAAGTACGCTCTTCTGCAGATACATAACAGGTCCCATGGAATTTATTTATTCTGTGTGAACCGAGGGAGACTTCCTGGTAAGAGGTCATATACTGAAACAAGATTGCACTCAATTAACGAAGGATCGCATTGTGGAAAGTGAGAAAGATGACTGGAATGCAACTGGCAGACACAGTTTGTAATCGTTAAATTTTCAACAGCATGGTTTTTAAATTGAAAAACTTGATTATTATACGAAAATATGGAAATGGAAAGGAATTATGACTTCTGGTAGGAAAGTTTCGTAACTCTGTGATTTTCAAGGGACAAAAATAAATCTTATGAAATGTCAAAACAAATTACCAAGTATTGTCAAGTGAAACCTTTCACTTTATTCAATCCACAACATTCGGTTCAAAGATTACTTCGAACAAAGCACCAAATCTGAAGGATTAGTAAACAACATTATGAGATTCAATTTCATCTATCTCTTTCTTGTCGTGATATTGTTAGAGTTATTTTTTCTACAATACAACATTCTGGTTTATCAATTTCTTCTGAGAGTCCAGAAAATACTAGAACCTAATCGGCTTATTACGTTTTTCCGTCCATCCTATTATAAATCCATTCATACAATCTTGTTCCCTACATTATGAATCACTGTCTGACATTCGCATAAGACAAAGTTAATTGAACCATTGTGAAGAATATCTCTGGAGTCCTATCCCAACACCAAAGCATTATTTTTAACACTTCGACACGTGTTTCAATCATCAAGTGATCATCTTCAAAAGGAAGATTAAGGAGGAAGTTTAATCACCAAATGATCATCTTCAAGAAAGATATTAGAGAGGGAGTTGAATCATTCTCTTGAAGATGATCACTTGGTGATTGAACGCGTGTCGAGGTCTTGAAAACAACGTTTAGTGTTGGGATAGAACTTCAGTAATATTAAAAAAAAAAAAAAACACCGCATCAACCACTAGGGTTATTAGCGGCTACAGTAGGTACATTAAATTTTGTTAGAAATGCTAATATTTTCCAAAAAACTATAAAGAGAGGTAAAGTTCGTAACATCCAATGCATTGTAATATTCATTACTACAACTAATATACATTAGTGCATCACATGAACTTTTGTATCACAAACTGTAGTCACAGTCTACTTTTCACAGCCCTATGTTGTACATGTATTCCCTAAATGGACATATTCCTGTAATTTTGTGAGCCGATTCCAGTTTGAGTGCAGCAGTTTTCTTGTTTTTTTTTGGTCGGAGAGTCCTCTTATACAATGCATAGAAGTTGACGATATCAATGAACCTTGAGGTACACAACCCTTCATCTCAACAATAGCATGATTTCGTAATCAAGTTAACGTCAACCTGGCGAAATTATAGAAACTTCGTCACTGAAACTTAGAGCCTTACATGAGAAGTAAAGAACGAGGCTGGTATCTGATGTTTCTAGTCCACTCAAATCATCATATTCCATGATGACCCGTGATCCAAAAACACTCTAGAGAAATGAGCATGCCATAAACATCTCCAAAACTAAAGAGAGACAGAAGACAAATCTTCTTTGGCGGTTGATAACTGAGCTTGACTTAGCAACGGACCGCCTTTAACATACCAGTTTTTCATGGATATTCGTGGAATTGATACATCGGTCAATTCTATAGTAGGCGTTTTTATGAGAGAATATTGAGGCAGTTATTATTGAACGACCCATGGCAGTTCGATAGATACTATAGTCTTCCAGTAAGCGCTTCTCATCTCTAAATTTGATTGAAACAAAGATATCTCAGAAATTTTGTATTCGTTTATAAGACCTATTGATGCCATTTTGTGTGGAATATAACATCATTCAAAGTTCCTCTACGGCTTCTCTGGGTGGAGCGCATCCGAAACGTCCAATTTTCCATTATTCTGTCGAAATTAACTTCAATTTGACCGATAGCATGAGTTGAGTTGACTTGGGAAGCTTAAAATCTGTTTAAAAAAAATCTGTTTTTCCGTTAATCAGCTGCCGCCCCCCATACGAACGACAACTCTCAGAAGTTGAGAAACTTGTGCGAGCTAAGGACTAACGAGGTCTTACCTATTAACGTGTGATTCCTAACACGGTATGTTTGATAACATCCGGCTACCTATAAAAAAATCTAACTTTTTTAGAAATACCGGCTCTTTTCCAGACACCATTTGTTTTTTCCTCGTCCTGATGTTTCGACTTATCTTTCCATCAAATACTCTGGTATGTTAGGTTAGGTGAGGCTAAGTCCAAAATGAGTGGGTTTATCAGACTCGCAACCCGCAAGGGTTCATTGTGTCTCACACCTGCTCACACTCGACCAAATGAACCCAGATTCTTAACGAAGCCGATTATTTTGTATGGTTAGTGGTATTTCAGGTCAGATGGTTAGAGTACGGCTCTGCCGAACTCTAAAAACCTGATTAGTTCTCCAGCGGGGCAAGCAAAAAGTAAGTGCTCTGCTCATTCATATTTTTTCAAACATAGACAACATACAATGTCTTCCGACAGTCCGAGTCTCTGCAGATGATGATTCGAATGACAGTGACCGGCAAGAAAGCTTGTTAGATATCGTAGTTCATCCCTACTGTAGTTGGTATCAAGCTTCGAAAGTGAAATAGACGCCTTGGGGTGAGCCAATTCTGGAAGATTCTGCCAGAAGTCCATGAATCTTCTTGCTATCCAGGAGTTAAATCTTTGTATGGAAAAGCCTAAAGCGATGCCAATGACAGGTTCTGATCCAATGAAGCTGCTTACAGTACCCTACTTTGCTAGAGAGTCAGCAGCCTCGTTGCTTTCCAGGCCGGTATGATCAGGAATCCAGACCAGAGACCAGATAATCCGTTGAGTCTTCCTTTTGAGAAGAGTCTTTTTTGGCAATTTACCACCAATTTAGACGTAAACCTCCCCTAGAAACGGAAGGTGTTAATGATCCATCTGTTAACCAACAACTATCTGCTCTTAATATTTCTTTCTCACGGAGGATGCAGTCCTCTCTACTGGGGAACAGAACTTTATGAGGCAGTTCTTCCTTGATACTTTCAGTGATAACCAACAGTCTGTTGCATTCTGTATCAAATTGATTTGTTTTCTTGGTAATGTACACAAGTCTATACGCAGTTCATCTAGCCTCTTCAGAAATATGTGGAGAGGAGGTATATCTAGAAAGATCTTCGTTACCGCTAACATGGTGGTAATGATGGCACCACTGATGGCCACACAATCCTGTTTCTGTGGGTTAGAGAGTTTCGCCTAGGCCGTTTTCTCTAAAGGATTCGGCCACCAGGCAATTGCACCGTAGGTGATCATTGGTCTGACAATCATCACATAAATCCTATGGATTTGTTTGGGACCCCAAGTTTACACAAATCCTTCGACATGTCCATAGTGAGCGTTCCGGGTGAGTTTTTTATCAAGGACAATGCTAAGATTTTTTAACTCCGTTCCAACTGGAATGAACTCACCATTGAGGAAAAATGACTTTAGAGGATATTACAAGCTGCTCTTTCCGACATGAACCTTGCCAAGATGTAAAGGTCATCTACGCATAAGCTTTCAGATTTTTTTTCTGGCAAGGACATCCATCAGATTATCCATCAGGAGCGACCACAGAAAGGGAGATAGTACCTCCACCTTGAGAGCAGCTTCTGGTGTTCTAGAATCTGATGGCCTCGCCTTGAAGAGTCGTAG
>WOGP01008682.1:0-11092 GCA_015342065.1 Leptinotarsa undecemlineata
ATATGATTATGCCACTATAAAAGCACTCATGTTCTGTCCCAACCAGATTAGTTTTACTTAAGATTTTGACTAGTGAAGATCATTTTAATTGCTAATTCTCCAGTTTGTAAATAAATTGATTTTTAAAAACAAAGTTCTTCGTTGAAGAAACATAATTGGCGCAGTCGGTAGGATCAAGAAGGCGAATTTCCTGAAGAAAATTGCAAGTTCGTCGCTGATTTCAATCACTCATCTGGAGAAAAGGACCCAGGACTCCGAAAACTTCAAGTAAGTGTTGAGTTCCTTACATTTCCTACCCTTGAATATTTATAATTCTAAATATTCCAACTTGTGAAAATTTCTTTTTACCTTAGTAAAAAGCGAAATTTTCTGACCAAAAAATTCATTTAAATTTATATGCAAAGTTCCATTGAAAACTTAAGCAGAACACTACAAAACATGTCTTTAGATAACACTAACATAAGAATCCCAACTATTCAAGCTGCAAAAGAAATTGCAAACACTTTGCGACCGTTTTCAGGCCGCAGTGAACATTTAGAAACATTTTTAAATGCCACTGATAAATTTTATGAAAGATATGGACGAACAAACGATAACAGTCTAAGTGAATTTGTTTTTGCTTCAATATGCTCAAAAATTATAGATGAAGCAGGCGACTTCTTAATATGTCGAACAGATTTAAATACTTGGTCTCAGGTTAGGCAAGCATTAAGAAATAAATTCGACGACAAAATTGATCGCCATGTTCTCCAACAACAATTTATATTCCTCACGAAAAATAAAAATATAATGGACTTCCTAGACAGATTAAAGGTAATAAAAATGCGTCTGAATCTAAAAATTAATTCCGATGCTAATTTAGATGCCAACACAAAACTTTCTATTATCAATCAGAATGAAGCCACAGCCGTCACTGTTCTTCTAACTAATTGTAACGCAGAATTAAGAACTCTTTTAATGACCAAAGCTCCCAAAGATATCGAAGAAGCATCATCTTTTGTTTTGAACCATTCATTAATTGAACAACTTTCCATAAGACAACCCCCACATTATACCAAAAATACCCACAGATCACCTTCACATTTTCCTAGGCATCAATTACCTATCCCACTTTTAACCAAAACTCGCAACAAAACTATCAATGTAACTTCCAACCAATTAATCAAATACCAAATAGTTATCCTAGATATTTTTCACACAACCACACACAAGAAAATTACTCTCAACCACAACCATTCCCTAGTCAACCCATTAATATAAATCCAAGACCTGCACAAAGAAATTATCCCACAAGTACACAGACTTTCGGCAAGCAACAAAATGTATTTTCCCCAAAAAATTCATATTAACCACAAGGTAAACCAGAACCAATGTCGACCACTTCAAGAAACCCCTCAATGAGTAACCATAGACAAAACAACTATTTCTAAAGTTCCGGCCCGCGAAATTTCATATCTGAGGAATTAACCAATTTAGAAACAAACAATCAACACCACTATGCAGATTACGAGACTAATGTCAACTTTCACTCAGGTGAAAACCAACCACATAATCACCCTCATCATAATTACGTCGAAACTAATGACCAAAACCTTTACTCAGACTAAAACCAATCACATAATCACCCTCATTACCATTACGCCGAAATTAATGACCCAAATTTTCATAACCTCACATTTAAATTTCTAACCCTCCAATAAAACTCTTAATAGACACAGGTTGTCATCCATCTCTTTTAAGACCATATATCGCGGAAAAATATTTCTCAAACTGCGTTTTCAAGTCAGACACTCCGATAATTACATGCGCTGGTAAACGCAAATCAAATTTCAAAGCCCACATTCCTCTTTTTAAAGAATTTCTCCCACTTGAAGGTACAATAGAATTTGTCTTATTCAATTTCCATGATTATTTTGACGGAATAATTGGAATAAGAGATCTCAGGAAATTAAATCTAAATATAAACTTCAATGATAAACTACTTTACAGCGACAAAATAAAAATACCACTTTTATATAGAGAAAACTTTCATACGCAAAAAATTGAAATACCACCCCAAACCTCTATTTTAAAACAAATACTAACAAACCTGCCTGATGGAGAATTCCTCATCCCTGAATTAAAGAACGACGAAAACATCGAAATACCAGGAAGCTTACTCAAAGGTAAAAACGGATTAACCATTTTAGAATTCCGTAATCCCTTATCGGAAACCATAATAATAGAAATTACAAATAACTTCTTGAATGGACATGCAAATATATATTCTGAAAATGAATTCGATTACTTTAACATTGAAGAATTCTGTGATCCTGTAAACACTGAGAATGGCAACTTCGACTTTTCATTAATTCGAACAGAACATTTGAACGTTGAAGAAAGCCAAGCATTGAAGTCGTTACTTTCCAAATACAAAGAAGTTTTACATAAACCAAAAGATAAACTAACTTTCACCAATAAAATAAAACATGAAATCAAAACTAAAGATGATATTCCAGTACATACCAAATCATATCGCTACCCTTAAGTTCATAAGAAAGAAGTTCAAAAACAAATTTCAAAAATGTTAGAGGATGGTATAATTAGACCATCACAATCCCCATGGAGCTCTCCCATATGGATTGTTCCAAAAAAATTTGATGCCAGCTGAAAACAAAAATGGCGTATTGCCGTTGATTATCGAAAAATTAACGAAAAAACCGTCGACGACAGATATCCGCTTCCAAACATTTACGATATATTAGATAAATTGGGAAGGTGCCAATATTTCACCACGCTGGATTTGGCGTCTGGATTCTATCAAATTGAAATGGAACCGAATTCAATCCCGAAAACTGTATTTAGCGTCGAGCATGGACATTATGAATACGTTAGAATGCCATTCGGTTTAAAAAACGCCCTCGCTACCTTTCAAAGAGTAATGGATAACGTCTTGAAAGAGTTACAAAATAAAATATGTCTCGTATATATGGATGACATTATAATATTTTCAACCTCTCTACAAGAACATATCAATAACCTTAAACAAGTACTCGACAAACTAAAGCAAGCCGGTTTTAAAATCCAATTAGATATGTGCGAATTTCTCTGTAAATTCGTCGAATTTCTAGGACACGTTATAAACTCAGAAGGTATTAATCCTAACCCAAAAAAATTAATGTCATAAAAAATTTCCCAATACCCAAAACAGCCAAAGAAATAAAATCTTTCCTAGGTCTAGTAGGCTACTATAGAAAATTTATAAAAAATTTTGCGAAATTAACAAAACCTATGACCCAATGTCTGAAAAAGGACATTAAAATTGAACATTCACCAGAATTCATCAATTCCTTTAATACTTGTAAGAAGATTTTAATAAACGACCCT
This sequence comes from Leptinotarsa undecemlineata, assembly GCA_015342065.1. Lineage (NCBI taxonomy): Eukaryota > Metazoa > Arthropoda > Insecta > Coleoptera > Chrysomelidae > Leptinotarsa > Leptinotarsa undecemlineata. The sequence continues at coordinate 3,367 of WOGP01008682.1, forward strand.
ATTTTACAATACCCAGATTTTTCAAAACCCTTTAACCTGACCACCGATGCCTCTAATTATGCCATAGGCGCCGTCCTTTCTCAAGGGCCTATTGGCCAAGATTTACCTATAGCATACGCTTCTCGTACTCTCAACCCAGAAGAAATTAATTATAGTACAATTGAAAAAGAACTTCTCGCAATGGTATGGGCACGTAGGTAAGTATTTCAGACCATATTTATATGGCGTAAAATTCAAAATCGTCAGCGATCATAAACCTCTTCAACCAAGTACCTCGAATGTTCCTGCGGAACAAGAACCTGAAGAAACGGATAACGAAACCATTTACACAAATTTAGAAAACCCAGTAATCACTATTCCCTATACTGAGCGTAGTATTAATACTTATAAAAACCAACTAATAATCTCTAGTACAAATAATAAAGAACATAACAGAATTCAAGAAAAAATTTTCGATAAATCAAGAACTCATCTTATCATTCCAAAATGTAATATTAGAGACTCATTCATTAAAGTCATTAAAGAAAATCTAGTTTTCTATTAAAGAAAATCTTGCTTGCATTTCAAAGATAAATCATTAGAACCTAGCTTTCTACAAATCATTCAAGAATTTTTTAAAAACGGTGCATTTAATTTATTCATTTCAAACATCTTTCTCACGGACATAACAGATGAAGATGAAAAGAAATTGAAATTACAACAATACCACGAACCAAAACAAGTCGCCGCGGTATTCAAAAAAACTTGAAAGCTATCAAACGATTATACTATTGGCCTAAATTAGACCAAGATGTTCGCGACTACATCAACTCATGCGAAATTTGTCAGAAAACCAAATATGAACGACATCCGACAAAGTTAGTATACAAACCAACACCTTTAGGTTACGAACCCTTTGACCATATTCATACGGATACATACAAAACACTCGGTCAATACTTTTTAACAATAGTAGACAGTTTTTCGAAATTTGGACAAGCCTACACGATAAAGTCACCAACAGCTATTGAGATTGCTAATAAAATAATTCAATTCTTTTGTCACTTTGGACTCCCAAGACGAATCACAACCGACAACGGACAAGAATGGAAAAACGGAATCATACAAGAATTATGTAAACTGCATCATATAGAAATTCACTATACGACTCCTTACAATCCAAACAGTAATAGTCCAGTAGAACGATTTCATTCAACATTAGCTGAAACAATACTAACGTTAAAAGATTCCAAACCTAACGAAAGCATAGAAATCCTTATGAATTACGCCTTACTTTCATATAATAATTCTATCCACAGTGCTACCGATCATACACCATTTCAAATAATTCGCGAACGTCTATATTATATAAATCCTTTTGAAATCAACACGAAAGAAAAAATCTCTCAATATATTTAAGACCATACAGAAAATCTGAAAACTTTAAATAAAACAATTCATATCAGAATAAAAGAGAAACAGTCGGAAAATCTACAAAAAATCAATGTCAATAGACAACAAACCGTCGAAATCGACTCAGAACAAACCTTGTATAAAACGAAGAAACGAAATGCGTCTCAAAGGAAAACAACCAATCGATACGAAAAATTAGAAAACCCCGTTTTACTAAACGATAATAAAGTCAAATCCAAATCAAAAACTTATCATAAGAAATATTAAAGCCACAACGTATTATTTCAGGTAAGCGAAATATACATCGCACTGATCCTCCTCGGACTCGGAGTAGCACAAAGCCTAAGAATAAAAGAAATTAACAACCCCATACTACCAGTCCACATAGGCCAAGCAAAAATTATCACAGCAAAGCATACATTCTTCTATCACGTGAATTTCACTAAATCCGAATCATCATTAACCCACATCCAACAATCCTTGATAAAGTTAAACGATACTATTAACAAACAAAAATCACCTAATCATTTTTCTATCCTACTTTCTAAAAAACTTACAAACATGATGTCTTTGGCAGAAATGGTCATGAATAAATTGATTTCCTTATCAGAAGATCATAGATCAAAAGAACTAATTGACGGAATAGGCAAAATGCAAAAATGGCTTTTTGGCACTTTAGATTCAGATGACGAGAAAAGTATAATATTTTATTTCGAAATATTACAATCCAACGAAAACAAATTGAACACTAATCTTAAACAACAGCAGAGCTTATTGAAGGCCATATCAACCACATACAATAATAATTTTCAAAAAATTAATGAAAATCAAATAACCCTAGAAAAACAAATAAAACATTTATCAAACGAAATCAAAGACTTCATAAACTTAGAATACGTTTTGTCTTTTTCAAATATCATTGACAATTTATCAATTCAACTACATTCTCTTAAAAGTATTATAAATAATTTGGAAATCGCAATTTCATTTGCCAGAATCAACAAATTACATAATTCTATAATTGAACCGAATCAATTCAAACATCTGCTAGAAAAACTCATCACAATATACAGTACAGAACAAACACTCAACCTTAAAAAACTTTTGAATTACTATTCTTTGTTCTCTGTACAAGTCAATATTCAAGATAAGTTGGTATTATTTATAATTCATATCCTCATTGTATCCCCTTGTTTCAAGTATTTCCGACTATATCCCATACCTACCCAAAACCAAACAATTATACCCGATCAACCTTACCTTATACTCAACAAAAATGATTTCTGGACAACGTCAGAAAAATGCCCAAGTATAGAGGACCAATATTTTTGCCTGCAAGAATATCTACACAAATGACAATCCTGCATCGCAAACCTAATAAGAACAGGAAAAAATGTATGTCGCCGAACCATAATACATTTTTCCGAAACCAGCATCTCCCAAATTAGCTCCCAGGAAATACTCCATTAAATATAAAAACATTCTGCGACGCCGACGGAATCTACGAAATATCGTCACCTTGTATAGTATCCTTAGAAAATTGCAGAATTCTCATCGACGGAAAATATTTCCAAGCCGAGAGAACGACACACGAAGAATTTATCTTCGAGCTACCAGTTCTCAATATAACAAAAATCGAAAGTACCCAGGCAGAAAAGGTGTTCCATCTGAAACAACTAGACGCAGAGAATGTCAAACAAATCAATGCCATTACCAACAACTTGCAATCAGCCGATCTGCAAACTCTATATCCAAAGAACCACCACCAATGGGCCAATACAGCAATAATACTAACAGTCATCGTAACCATATTAGCTATCACATACTACCTTGAAATCTACCGCCCCCGAATCCAAGAAAACGGAGGACATCAAGCAGAAGACGATCAGAAAATAGAAGACCCCCTATTTTCTTCTCTGGGAAGGGACGAGTTATGCAGACAATAATTCCATTATCTACTTTCTAGAATATTCCTTTGTATACTTAAGATAATGATAACATAATGTTGTTTATATGATTATGCCACTATAAAAGCACTCATGTTCTGTTCCAACCAGATTAGTTTTACTTAAGATTTTGACTAGTAAAGATCATTGTAATTGCTAATTCCCAAGTTTGTAAATAAATTGTTTTTAAAAGCAAAGTTCTTCGTTGAAGAAACATAATTCATGTCTTTCATCCAACAATAATGGAATTTAATTTCAGTCTCGTCATCATCATTAATTGGTGGAGGCTCATAATCATTTAATTTTGGAAAATATTTGTCTTTAATTAATAACAAATTGAAATGTCTGTTTCGTTTTGTTGTCTTGAGTCTGGCAGGTACTACTACATAAAATGCTTTTTCCTTTGCTTCATTAAATTCTGAAGAGTAAACGTTTACAGAAATATCATTAAGTTTTTCAAATTTGGAAATTTGATGTTAATTCATTGGAGTATTTAGGCCTGTAGTATTCAAAACTGTAGAATAGTGTGGATATTTTGACACTTTTTGTGGTTGTTTTTCTACAGGATACAAGGCGCTAATAATACTTCAAAAGAAGCACATTTCGTCATCGTTTTGTATATTAATGCATGCCTGCTTCCTTGCGATTTGTTGTGTCAATGGAATGAAAGAAGAACCGTTACCAATCACATAATTATTTATTGCTACTTTCAACAAAAGAATTTTACTCAAAGCCCACTCCGACAGTTGTTCTTCAAATTCCCCTAACTTATTCAATATAATATCCACAGCGTTTTCATTGTACCAAGCATCAGTCAAGTCCGTACCTGAATCGATAACTTTATTTGGCGTACTGAAATATTTACGATCAACAATTTCCCCATCATTCAATTTTTTAATAAAATCCCCTGAAAATGTAAAATTAACTTTGAGGCATGACATTTGTTTTAAAGTTTAGGAAATTTCACGTTTGAATAATGAAAAAGCATCGCCTAGAAACTTTTTAGGATCTTTATGAGTTAAATTGATGATTACCCCCGTTGTTACTCTACGATTGAAAACATTGTTAACAGTTTACCACTTTACCCTGGAGCTTTGTCGCTTCAAACCCAAGTCTATATGCTTATTATTCATCATTTTGATAATCACTTTAAGGTGTTTCAATTCCCCAATTTTTGTAATTATTTTCTTTTTTTCTCCAACCGAAAATTTTATTTTTTTCACAGCTAAAACGCATTTCTTTATATGTTTATTAATACATTGTATAGCTTGTTTGGCAATATACTCTGAATAATTATCTCTTATGACTAAAACGTAATTATCAATTACCGACTTGGTTTTTGGAAAATCAATCATTTGGATTTTATTTATTGACATGACATCGATATTTTGTTCACAAATGAAATTCTTGGTGTGATGAATAGGTTGTAGGCTGCAGAGAATTGAATCTCGTTCTCTGGAAACTGTTGAGATGGTTCTGGAAGCTGTTGAGATTAAAATTCCTTCTGGAAAGGTAGCTGAGACGATTTTGGATGTAGTTGTTGAGATGACTCTGAACTGATACTGCACACGTTGATGTAGTCTTTTGAAATAAATGCAATATTCAGTACAAACATACACCAAAGAAAAATTAAATTCAAAGTGGGGGTAAGGTTTTTCATGGAGTGATTGTGAAAAATCAGCGAGCTACGGTTATAATAAAAAAATCAACTGTCATTCAAACCAAGGAATTTGAAACACATTCTGCAAGTAGTAAACACATAAAAAGTATTGAAAACACTACTTTATGCAGATCATATCTATGAATGAAAAAATGTTTGAGTCGAACAAAAAGTATTGTATACAACCATAAACTCTATACATATATTGAGCAGAGAAAAAATGGGAAAGCAGTACTAACCTTAATTTCGTACAATTTCAAATGAAACAACACGACAGCGTATTTTCCTGATGAAAAGAAAAATCCACTTCACCGTCACTCGGTGTGGTAAAAAATTTTTGTATTCGTTAATTGGTTTCCTCTCCACGACTAAACTTGAATTTTTGGAAATCTACCTACAAGAACCCAAAAAATAAAAAGTTATGTTTCAAATTATATGAACACTCTCAACAAACGACAACATGAATAAAAATTATTCGTACCTCCCTCTGCGTTTTATTCAACTAGAAAGCTGGTAACAAAATGAGCTTCTATTTACAACATTATAAATGTGTATATAGAAAAGCTATAGCATTGTCAAAGGCAAATAAATAAAATGCGATACTTTCATTCAGCATGAATGATTCTCGAGTAAAATTCATAATCACATTTGCCGGTTATGAGGATATCATCTAATAAAATATCAAAACCAATTGTACGATACAATAATTACTGTAAGAGATAGTATTCTAGAAAAATGGATGTCAGCAATTACCGGTTTTTATCTTTTATTCATTATTAAAGATTGACAATTGTCATTTCTTATTTACTGAAGTATGTAGTATAAAAAAGTTAGTCCAGGGTTGGCTTGAGTAATACGTAATTACCTCTAAACCGTTTTGTATTACAAAATAATTGAAAAAAAAAACGATAACCCTCAAAAAGTATGTATAAAAAACACTCAAGTAAATTAATTTGAGAAAAATTTTAAAAATTCAATGATAATTCAACAACATTAATTCAATTACATTTGAATAAATTCATTTGAAAAAAAGTCAAAAACGAATAAAAAATCTTGCAATGAAAATTCATAAAGTGAGCATGAAAAACACTTATAAACGATAATCCTCACTTTGCACTTGTCACTGGTATCACTTTCAACTGATAAAACTCATCATTTCGCCTCGCAGGAGATATTTATAGGAAAATAAGTGATGACATATTTCAAAATTAAACAAAGAGCCTTTGTATCTTCATGTCGACATCGTAGATTCTATGATAACTTCATGAACGTCAAATTCCATTTGTGACTTCTTTTTCTCTAGCCTTGTTGCGTGTTCTGGAAAAAATTCAACAGTTTTTTGTATCTCAATGACGAAGATCTTGAAATATCATTTCAATTCACAATTGAATGGTGTATTCTTTGGAATTGCGACTGCGCAAATACTGCTAACTGACCCTCATTGACTGATGTCGAACGAATCGATTTCCATTGTTTACATCTATAATCACTAGCCTTCACGCATATTTCCTTGCAATTTCATCCACATTCGACACGTTTGCATACTGAACTAAAATTATTGTAGTAGGAAGTACAAAATTTGTTTTTCAGCATCGTTGATGACATATTCTACACTCTGAGGCTGGAACACTTTGTCTTGAATGTCTAAATTATTCAACTGCTTCATAACCTTTTTCTTTTTCTCATATAATTGAATATCTTCACTTAATTGTTGGACACATCTCTCAAATTCCTCTACTTTACATCTGTATTCTCTGAACACCATTATATTACTAATTTTTGTTTACCAACGACGTACGGAAATCGTTTTCTTTTCAATCTCATATCAAATGTAACTCTGACTAATGGTGTACAATTATTCAAACACGAAAACGGCTACGTTAATGACGACGAAACGCACTCAAAAACGGTCAAGAATTATGCAAACCAATGTATTTTTAAATGTCATTGTCGAATACTTCGCTCCCCCATTGCCCTCACGTTGAGTCCACAACGCATAACACCTCGACACTTTTGGCTGTCATCTTTTCCTGATGACGTTAACTTGGTTAACAAAGATACGAGACTTAGTGCCCTTTTGGCATGTTGGAACGTTAGACTTCTGTTAAACCGACATGTTTTTTCTTGAATGATGTATTTTGATGCACCCTGTACACTTAGATGCCATGTTTTTTCTTTTATTGGTGTATTTTGAGACATCCCGTACACAGTCGTATACCTAACCCTTTATGTTTCATTTTGAAACCGGCCACGCTACGTTACTCCATAAACAATGCTTTATTCTACAACCTGCAACACCTGTTTGCGCCAGGAACGTAAAACCTTGATACCTACTTCATCTCTCTTTGCCTCGATCACGTCACACACGTCTCTCGGTCTTACACACACATACACTTCTTTATATGAAATATTAATTCTATCCCAAATCAAAGTATATTTTCCTATCTTCAGGATGATAATGACGATTACATTCAACGGAAATTAAAAAAAATGATGTAAAGTATAATGAATGAGTCAATTTCGGTCCCGACAAAACAAACGCTATAAATACTCATCATTTGCAGTTACTTTCAATATCTTACATTGGTGTCGAGGTTAAGGACAATGTCTACCACGCGGACGTCCTGGGTTTGATTCTCGTAACTGTCGGTCGGTAGCCAAGCGGTTCGGCGTGGGTGCTTTGTTCACTCACTCGAATTGACTGCCGTGTTGGTCGGTGGTTCAAGCC
>WOGP01008683.1:0-11092 GCA_015342065.1 Leptinotarsa undecemlineata
ATATTCCCGGCGTGTCAGACCGTTTTATGCGCGGTCATACCTTTGATCGCAGGGGCAATCGGTCAGGGCCGGCTTCAGATTCATTACAATACGTTGTAGTTGAAAATCCTAAGTTCAGCGTCGGTAAATTCATGTGTTAGCCAGATTCCAGTGAAGATAATGATATCGTTAGAACAATTGCTAACATTTAAACTGAGGTTATGTTAGTTATGTTATGTAATGTTAAATATTCAATTCAATCCCTTCGAATTCGAAGATTCAGGTCGAAGAAACTTATTGTAGCACATATCAATAACCATCTCACATTTAATTTACGTAAAAAAAAATTGTAGTGACAAAAAGTCTACTTCAAACCAAAAACCTGTGGTGACAGAGAAGTCAAATCCATTTCTTTTCAAAAGGAACATTTTTTTGTTTCTTATGCAAAATCAGATTTTCAGGTTGGAAAGGAAAAAATATATTTCTTGAAACTGAAATCCCTAGTACTTTTCGAGATAACAAACCGCTTTGTTGTGACACGAAAATTAAACTGGAATATCATATACCCAGATACGTTCATTATGTTTAAATTAAACAATACATGATACCTACTGAAATACGTCAAAGAGTGATTTGATCACCGGAGAAGCGAACCGTACATTCGTAAATTTCATAAAGGTTGGTTTTCGATCGATAGTGCCTAACTATCGGTTTACTACTGATAATGATACTTCTTGGAACATGATCTGTTCATTTCGGTGCTTGAATTGGATATTGTAATGAATATACGAACATATCTCTCTTCTCTCTTGATGACCAAAAGGAATTTGATTTGAATTGAATGTCATAATAGTGTGGTTTTGTTTTGCTAATTAATCTGATTTGTCAATATCTTACAAGTTTCCGAAAACTTAGAAATGTTTTCATTCAAACAATCGCAAACACTGAAAAATTATAAGAACAAAAACTGACAAGAAGTTCTTTAGTTAATGGGTAGTTCATAAAGTAGACTCCCGTGCCACAAAGTGAAAAATAAATTTGAACATAATAAACGAAATGATATTTGCAAAATTAGTAAAATTCAAAATCAGGCATGGTAGTTTACTCTATATGTGGTAATGGTGGAACATCAGTTTCTTCGACCTTCTGGAGGTTTCAACAGGTGATAAAACTCACTGAAAATATTGAACATTTGAGACCAGGGATAAAGCCTTCAAAAATGGTGAAAAGTAAAAAAAAATAGTAGGATGAAACCCACCAGAAAAAAGAGAAAAATATGATGGAAATGAAAGGAAAAATAAATTACGGTCGATTTGAGTTCGAGAAGTGGGAGGGGATGAGTTTCTAAGGGTGAAAAATGATTTATCTCGATTTCCGGCAAAACTACAAGTCCTATGGAAAAAATTTCAACGGCAATGTTGTAGGAAATGGAAACATCTACAACTTTTGTTTTTACAATTTTTTCACATAAACTCAAAATTCATGTGAAAAATTCAAAAAACCAAGTTTTTGGTCTTTTATTTTTATCTTTTAAAAAAACATTTTTTTCTACGGAATTTGGTGAAAATACACCTTTTTATGTTCCAAATACACTGTGATTCATTTGATTCAATATATTAATTTTTTCACCTGATTTGACTCAACATCAAAAAAGCACCCTAATTTTAAATTCAAAATTCTCACGTCAAAATATCAGCTTTTTTCAAAAAGTTGATGTTTTTTTTTTGTTCGTTGAAATCTTTACTATCTGATGGTTTGAAAAATATACATTACCATAGTGAATGTTCTCAGAAAATGTAAAAAATCGAAAAAAACTCCAATTGGAAACCTTTTTTTTTAATCATTATGTACAATTTAATTTGTCAAAAAATGTAAGATTTCATGCTATATTGATGAACGAAAAAATTGCAAATCGAAATATACCACTATAATTAACAAACAAATAAGTTAATAAATAATAAATATTTGATAAGACATCTACAATATTTTGAGAAGGTTGTAGTAGAATCTTCTATAAATAACATTTGTAGATGCCTATTTACTGCTGTTTTAAAATAATTCATATACCTGAGTAACCTACGGAAAATTTTAGCCCATTGAAAGGTATTTCATAGAAAAGTGGGGAAAGGAGCTAGGAGGGATAGGCCTAAACATTTGTTGAATTTGGCAAATGTTTTTTATAAGAAAGATGCAAGTAAAGAAGATAAAAAAGAAATTGACTACAAATAACCAAATCTATCTATAAATGGAAAAATTACACCGAATCAATTGAGATTTCAAAAATATCAATTGGCAAAAATTAAATCATCTTTCACCTTGGCCAGCCTCCCAACCACAGAAGAAGCAGTAGAAAAACATTGTTATGCATATTATCAGCTTCAATCTTGGTTGGATAACGAACTGACAGCAACAGATTGGGGCAGGAAGCAACATCAACGTTGCATTATGCCCAATTTTACAGAAAAGGAACTGATCGTTGCATTATGCCCAAATTTACAGATTCCGGAAGTATTGCTTGAAACGATTTGCTGCAGCTGTGAAACTGGATGTAACAGTTTAAAATGGTTTATTTTCAAATTGTCATCGTTCCAATAAGAAAAACCTACATGGAAGTTAATGATTCAGTTGAAATTGTGGATAAAGAACCAACGCAGACTGGAAATATAATTGTTGACAAAGAAGGTGGTAGTACTGAAGATTTCGAAGATCAATTAGAATTGGAAAGGTTCGAATGTAACGATGAAGAAATGGCATCAAATAGACAAAAACTAATAGATGAGTGATTGAAATTCAAGATAAGGTATTCATAAATAACAAAATTAACGTTTTTAAAAATATTATAATTAATGACTTTATCAGATTGAAGCATCTAAATTGAATAGTACGATTTACATATATATTAATATTTTATGAGATTTTCTATGACACGAATGTGATTATAATTAAATAAATGAACTTTTCAACCGAATAAAATTGCAGCAATCATATATTTCTGATAAAATTGTATATAATAACAAAAAACAATTTGGAATTCGAGTTTTTTTTCGATTTTTTGCATTTTCTGAGAACATTTACTATAGTAATGTATATTTTTTCACACTATCAGAAAGTAAAGATTTTAACAAACATAAAGCACACCGACTTTTTGACAAAAGCTGATATTTTGACTAGAGAATTTTCGATTGAAAATTAGGGCGACTTTTTGATATTAAGTAAAAAAAAGGTGAAATAATGAATGTTTTAATTGAAATGAAGTACAGAGTATTCGCGACATGAAAAGGTAATATTTCACGAAATTTCGTTGAAAAAAATTTTTTTTTTAATTAAAAACCATAAACTTGGTTATTTGAATTTTTCACATAGATTTTGAGGTTATGTGAAAAAATGTTTGATACAAAAGTAGTAGATCTTTTTATTGCCTACAAATTTCCTGTACATTTTTTTTTCATTGGAAAAGGAGATAAACCATTTTTACTCTTGAAGACTCACCTCCTCCCACTTCCCGAACTCAGATCGTCCGTGATGTATGTTTCCTTTGATTTTTATCATATTTCCACCCTTCTTTAATGGGTTTTTGTTCGGTTTCACAAATTATCGACCGTGGTCTATTTGTGTTATCAGTTCTTCTTGATTCAGATATAGTACTTAAATTATTGGTATTGCTTTCATTCTAGGAATTATCCGGGCCGCAATGAAAAACGAATATTCATCTATTCAAAACATTTTTCCCACGCCAGAACAAAATGATATCTCTTGTCGCGCTTTTCGTTAACCAAGTTAGCATAATCAGTAGATAACTAACCTGATGATGCTAATTAGATCAGCGAAATGCGCATCAAGACATCATCTTAGGCCGGGGGTTCCAATTTCTACTTCTCGAATAATTCATTTCATCATCAGGCCACTCAATATTTTGAGAATATAAGAGTAAATCGAATTTTGCAGTTTTGAGAAAAATTTCCTATAATAAATGTCACTATGAATGTATATTTGTAATAAAAACTTCTAAGAAAACTGAGGGTCGTCCAAGATAGAGATGCTGGAAAATGTTGCAACTGGTACATGGCAAGTTTTCAGTGTTTTCATATAATAATATAGTCAGTGAGCATACTTGAATCAAATCATCTATAGGAACAATTCGTTTAGGTTATTCTCAACTACCTACCGGATTCAGGCTGTTTCAGATTGGCTGAACGATTTGATTCACAGCCAGTCTTGAAGTATGCCCACTGATTATATGTGAAAATTTTTCTTTCCTTATAAGAGGATTGGACAAATTTCAGATATGTGGTTGGTTACCTCGTTCACAGGCAGATGGAGCAATGACGAACCGGTTTTTTGTTGTCCGCTCCATGAGAATATGAAGTTATTGGTATACAAGGTACTATATCTGGTATAGTTTCCGGAATGGTAAAATAAACTTCACATTCATTTAATCACAGAGAGACATATGAGTTCAATTATGAATTCACGCCCCTCCATTTCCAGAAGAAAGGTTCAAAACTGAATCTGTTGGAGAGTATGGAAATAAACAAATTCAAAAACTTCCAATATCTCATGAACGATCAAACTGAACTGAAAAATTCGTCATTATCAATTCTTTTTATTTCCAGGTAAGAAAAGTTGAGTATAATTACGGTGATTTCGGAAATTTAATTTATTCATATAGTTAATAAATTTTCACCTGACCTTTTTAGGTAGGTATTCATTAGAAAGTATACAAACAAGTATGTTAGAGTATAAAAGAGTTTCAATTCAGAAGTAACTCATTATTAACGTTTTCGAAAAACGCTTTCTCAAGCGTTTTTCGAAAAATCCTTTACAGTGAAAATCCTACAAAAATTTTTAATAATGAGATGAACATTCGTTCTATAAGTATAAAAAAATTAATTTTTTTTTTCAGAATTCCTCCTCACCTTTTCTAAATAACTGAATAACATGATTATCTAGCCATTGAGGTAGTGATTCTACTCCTTTCATCTGACCAAAATTTCAACCCTAGAGAAATTACAAAATCGTTGTTTGAAAACCACTTCACAATGTCATCGATCGACCAGCATTTTGACAATGTTGGATAACTTCGCGACGGATATCAATGAGGAATAAACTATAACAATGATCTTCATTTTTAAAACAATCATCATTACTTCCAGATTATTGCTGTAAATTCAATGTTGTTAACATTAATCAATTGGAAAATATCGAATGCAATGAAATCGCGATTTTTTAAAGTAATTTATGGTTTTATTGAATAACCACATGAAATAAAAGAGTCAATTAACATACCTATATAAATTTAAGTTAAAAATCCATTCGACTAATATATGTATCTAGTCAATTTTTTTCCAGCAGGCAATTCGAAATAGTATACCTAGTAAATAAAATTTGACTTCTTTATTCATACTCGTATCATATTCGACATTATTGTAAATATTTAGTTGTATCCCACAGAAAGTAAGATGATTATGGCAAATGCCCGTCGCTTCAAGGTTCAACACAATACACACAATGTGTATGTTTCAATTTTTGATAACTTGATTATATACTCCTTGATAATGAACTCCTGAGACTATTTTTAAAATGAATATAGTTCACAGGGATTTGAATTGAACGTCGATCACCGCTTGGGCACCTTGAACATTTTTCAATCCCTTAAAACCTATTAGTTAAGATATCTTCGGTTTCACTCGAGATGTATATTTATTTCACAGTTAAATGGATTCGATTATTTTGAATGAAAAACTTGCTAAAAATCAAAATTGAACTTACACCAATATTTTGCGGAGACGTAAGACTCTTCAAGATATTACTCTTTTCACTAATGTCACTTTCTGTCCCACTTATTGACTAATTAGTTGAGAGCAAATATTTACCGGAAAACGGTTATCTCGTAAACACGAAACCAAGTCGTTAATTTATTGTGATAAGTGATACCAAAAAACCATATCGGAAATTATTTTTCGAAGACGGATGAACGAAAGTTTAATGACTGGTGCTGCAGAGTATGTTTCTTCATATAATACACTTTTCGACACAAAAAGTTCGTGAAGGTGTATTTCATGACATTACTATGGATCATGGCGGAATCAATGAGAAAAAATATGCAGAATATGTGTTGCTCATAGAGAAAATGAATTTTTTTGAATATTTTATATTTCATTCAATATCTCCAAACCATCCATTCAAAATTATCAGTGGTGTTACGTCAGTTGAAGGCACGGTATTTATCATAAATTTTTCAGATTGTCATCAACTTTTTTTCTTGTGCAAGTTGGGGATAATGATAATGATGATGAAAAAAGCGAGTGTTTTAGACCACATGACTAAAGTAAAACTTCGTTAGCTCCATCTATATGTATAGTGTGTCGTTTCACAAAAACCAGAAACACGTCGATTTTCAATTTTGATATTCTTCATTTTTCAATCAATTTTCATTATACAGGGTGATTATTATTAATGTGATGACGTCATCGGTAATTTTTTTAAATGCAACACCTTCTATTCAACAATGTGAAAGTAACCCAGTAATAAATACATGACTTTATTTTGAATGTTGGACCTGTAGTCCAATGTAGTGCAAATCAGGTCGTCCTTCTCGTAAATGATGATAGAAAACTAGATGTTCTACTTGCTTTTGAAGAAGATGTGTACACTTCTGTTCGTAAGGTTAGTCGTGATTTCGATGTCAGTAAACCAACTGTACACAAAGTTTTAAAATTGGAAAAATGGCATCCCTTCAAAATTGAACTTCTACAAGAACTAAACGAGGATGATCCAGATAGAAGAATAGAATTTTATGAAACCATGATGGATAACTGTCACCGAGACCGTCTCCTCGTAAAAAATATAATTTTTTCTGATGAAGCCACTTTTTTATTAAATTGGGGGGGTGCAACCATCAGAATTGTAGGTACTGGGCCAAAGAAAACCCCCACTGGATGCGTGAGCATCATACACAATACCAGCAAAAGGTAAATGTATGGGCTGGCATTGTAAGAAACAGGATCATCAGACCCTTCTTTTTCGACGATACTTTAGACGAGCTAATATACCTTCAGTTTTCAAGGGAATATCTTGTTCCTACTTTAATTAATTTATTCCCCAGTAGAATTAATCCTGGAAGTTTTGATGAAAGTTCATGGTTTCAATAGGATGGTGCGCCTCCACATTATCCTGCAGATGTTCGAAGGTATCTCGACCAAATATTTACGAACCGATGGATTGGTAGACGTGGACATAATGAATGGCCAGCGAAGTCGCCAGACTAAAATCCGTTGGATTACTTTACGTGGGGCTATCTGAAAAATGTTGTTTATAAAACGAAACCAGCAAATATTCAAGAATTAAAAGAGAGAATTCGAACAGAAATGAACAATATTTCTCAAGAAACCATAAACAAAGTTCAACAAGAATTTATTCAAGGTTTAGGTTACTGTCAAATACAGCAAGGACAACAGTCCGAACATTTGAAATGAGGTAATGTATTTTTTACTGGATTACTTTTCCATTGTTGAATTATTCATTAGAAAAAAATAAGAAATAATCAATTAATTTCTACTTTATTTAGATATCAAAAAAATTTGATTTCTAAGCGCACATCTTTCAAATTTTGTCCGTTAGACCCCAAGTATTACACCTTTTTAGAGTCAGCTCGTTACAGATTATCTAAAAGTGACACCAAATATAGGGTGTTGCATTTGAAAAAATTATCAATGACGTCATCACAATAATACGGATCACCCTATATAATGAAATTTCGTTGTGAAATGTAGACTATTGAAATTGAAAATCGAAGTGTTTCAGGTTTTTGTAAAACGACCCTTGGTTTTGGAAATATCGAATTTATTCCATACTTTGCGGACACAGTGTATATAGCTATCATCTTCATGGCTCTACATAGTTTGAGTGTTCATACTTGTGTTCATATTCTATTTTGCATTTTCGATTTTTCAGTGATCACATTATAAGTAATGCAATAAGCGGTCCTGTATAATAAATGTAATTCGACCCGGATTGCCTGAATAACATCATCCACTTCCAACACCAAATGTTCCATATTGAAAGTCCATTGTTTCATTTTTCACGAGCAGATCCTCCTAAAAGGTTGTTGGAAATTTTACTATCTTATGGTTTCTCGTTGAAAACGAATTCACATTTTCCCAACAACATTATTCTGATTTAAAGGGTTCGTTCGTGTGAAGGTAGGTACTCTGTACCGGATTCGCTTTGTGAAAACATAAAATTTTCATTTGGAGGTCTGTGCACTTTACTCTAATGAATTTTCTATTTTCTTCCTGAGAGAGAAGTTATTGATTTTACTATTCCAGATGTAGCCTCTATGAGAATATGCTCACTGACTAGAATAAATGACAATTCTCCATCATTCTTCATTCGATGTACTGCTTCCAAACAATCGAAAACAAAGAGCCTGTTTTTCGTTTTTTCGAACGATAGGACTCGGGTTCAAACTATGAATATGTTTGTGGGCAGTAACTCCCCAGATCAATGGGGAATAAATGAATAAGCAGTTCCATCTGTGTTTCTTGAAAATATACATATTATAAACAATAGTCTGCTCTAGTTTACGTCAACAAATGTTCAAGAGTGTTCACTACTCAATTCTTGATGATAATAAAATGTGACTTTGAATTAATTTTCCACATTATAAAATTATTCTGGGGTTATTCCGTTGCAAGGAACTCTTTTTCTAACCGTGAGTTCTGAAATGAACTGCGGTCGTGTATTTCATACTTACCACCACGTATCACCTCAAAAACATCTAGAGGTGTTATATCAGGTTCTTGCTTGTGTGCTGGTTTGGATAATTGATAATTCCAAATGTATTTTTAACTAATGTTACGTTTCAAAAAGATAAGATACCCCCTCATCACGACAAAGTGGTTACATGATAATTATTCTAACCGAAGTCGTTAGAATTGCCCGCTAGATCACCTAATATAACGCCTTTGGATTTTTTGTAGCGAATCTTGAAATCGAAATATAGATCGGTCGGTCGGTCGATAGCCAAGCGGTTCGGCGTGGGTGCTTTGTTCACTCACTACGAATTGACTGCCGTGTTGATCGGTGGTTCAAGCCCTAGTATGAACTATCGTTCTTTACTTGCTATCGTCCAACCTGTGTTAGGAATCACACGTTAAAACGTAAGACCTCGTTAATCCTTAGCTCGCACAAATTTCGACTTCTGAGGGTTGTCGTTCGTAGGGGTGCGACAGCTGGTTAATGGAAAAACAGATTTTAAACAGATGTTTTAAACAGATATGGTATACAGCCGTATTCTATTTTAGTATTCATGGACGGAATAAGAGGAGCTGTGAACGAAATCCATTAAAATTTTGAATCATAGTTACAAAAAATTATATGACTCTTATAACTTGGATGGTCAAAACGTTTCAAAATTTTCGCTACATGATCTGCCTGAGCTTCTAGATAATTTGTCGGTAAATATCAGACGATGTGGTTAAAATGGGATGGATCACTGGCACATTTCAAATTCAGTGTCAGGCAGCTTTTGAATATGTGCTTTTCGAATAAATGGACTCGTAGGGGAGGAGCACAAAATTGACCAGCGAGTCCAGCAGATTTGACTTGCGTATATTTTTTTATATGGGGGTTAACTTAAGAATGAGGCTTACAATACTCCTTCATCCATACTGGAAAATATGAAGTAGAGAGAAAGGACGCCTTTTTGAAGAGTTATGCCCCAAATGTTATTAAATGTTAGATAGTCTTTCATAGAGAGAGTAGATCTTTGAATTCGATAAGATGAGGGAGCACCTACTTTGATTTAAATACCATCGTGTCTCATATTTTCTTGTTGTTTCAGTCGAATAATAAAAAAATGTATGGTCTGTTTAATGAACAACTGTCAGAATGTGAATGTAAATGATAACTTCATTATAGTTAACACTAAATATTTTCGATGAAGTGAAGTATAACAACTGTCAATCATTATTCTGTGAGCAAAGCTATTTTGATTCAAATAACGCACTGAAATACGAACTAATATTTGAAAAAGCCGATATCTAAAATACTATGTAGGTTAGGTATAGTAAACCCCAGAATGGAATGAAAGTAATTGAATTTTTTATTGTTCGGACCAAGAAAATACAGAATTTTCTATTTGAAATGACAAAGTTATCTTCGTCCGAAATTATAAAAAATTAATTTGAATAATCAGTATAATATTTCGAAAAATCAATAACTCAAGAATGGTCATAGTTAGGTACATAGTACCTTATATGAAATCATTATTTTTTCCTAACCTATTCAAAAGTGTAACGAAATAGCGAGTGTTCCATTTAAAATACCACATTTTCGATATGTCACAAATTTTTGTCAAAAATAATTTCCTTCTGCAGCCTTGATCAATTTCATATACTGAAATGGAGAAATTCTCGAAAAAATTAATGGTTTGGTTTACAGGGACCGTGTCTTATGGGATGCTCCACCCTGTATACGTTGGAAAATACTTTCCGAAGGTATTTCTAAAATAAGCATAAGGGTTGCGAATTCCGTTCCAGTTTCAATGAAAAATTCATACGCTGGAATATGTGCGGGTCACATCAAAAACAATTTGGCCCCTTCAATTTGTTCATCCATTCGTCCTGTTTTCGATTTCGTTGCACGACAAATTGCTCTAGAAATACTCCAGATGTGTTATAGAAGTGCGCTTCTATTGACATATTCGGTCGAATATTTTTTCCGCAAATGTAGTAAAGTAAACTTTATTGTAACATTTTTACCGAATACTTTACTAACCGTTTACTACATGTGTTCTGCTATATAATAGCTTCCTACATAAATACACGTGTATGAGGAAATCTACAGTATGAAACGTTATAAAGACAGATCAAATAAAAATATGAAATGACTTGTTGATATAGTATGTTCCTTAGTATTTTCTTAGATTCTTCATATATTTGTTTTCAACATGGATTTGGTCGTCATTGTAACGTCAATGCACAGGAGATAGTAAGATATAAAATTAATTTTCGCTGCAATTGTTAAAATATGTATCTAAACAGATGATGTACAAAAACGAATCTACGTTCCCAGAAAGCTGACCTGATAAGTGTCATGGGAAACGAATAAA
>WOGP01008684.1:0-11091 GCA_015342065.1 Leptinotarsa undecemlineata
GGCTTCCGTGTGGGTAGCTCGCTGTTTATTCCAAAATTAACAAAGTTGCTCAACGCATTGAAGAGTTTGGCGACCACTGATATAGAGCGTTCTGGTTTATTGAGAATGATTTCGAACTGATGAATCCTCTGTTCTGGTTTTGATTGCGAAATGATCGTAAACTGTTTTGGAACCGCTCGAATCATTCTTGCTGTCGAGGCTGAACTGTTGAGAACTGTTCTCGTTACTCATGCGCATTTATGTGGAAATTGATTTGGACTATTTGCTAGGATGTTTTTTTATTTATTTGATTTGAACAATTGATGATTGAGGTTAGATAACATTTGAACAGACTATAAGGATACGCTACATAACAAAATGGACATGATCAATAGTATTTTCTCGTATTCATCTCTTCATATATACGATAGGTGGCACAGTGGTCTTCTTAAAAGCGTTCTGGTTTAAACAAGTGTCCGAGACTATTTCAGACTGTTTGAGATTTTTTGCTTGTACGCATCATGTCTTGCGCTGACTCCAAACAGTTTCGGATGTTAGAACCAGAACAAACCTTATGTTCATTTTACCACTGACTATGCGCTGTTGCCATTACTTCTATGAAAATATTTGTCTGTAACAACTAACCCCTGTCACACACCTGTCACAACCACAACCAACCCCGGTGTCTCCTACCTTACTCTTCGACTTGTTGCAGTTTCGGTAATTTCACTTATTTGTATTACTTTCTAAAATGGTGTTTCCTTCTGCTTGCTCAAATAACTACCTGAACTTAGCTTCTAAACCTCGCGGTGTAATTATCGCTGCCGAATAATGATTACCAAACTTTCTCTGTAACGAGCTAGTGTTCGTTAATTCGAATGTCGTCATTATTCCAAGCGATTTTAAATAAGATTTAACGAGCTGATAATTCGTACAGGTGCACATCTCCTCAAAGCATAAATAGGTACCAACTTTATTCGCTCATTTGTTTATCAGCGTTATCCTCAATTATTCACGTTATTATCCCATTTGCATAATTTAATTTACAAAACGAAAATAAATAATCATGCTTGTACCCAGTTATCAACGCGAAAAAATGCAAAATACTCGTTTGGTGGGTGAGTTTTCATTTTGAACGTAAGTATTTCAATGTTGGTGGAATGTGTGCTTTGATGTTGAATCTTCAATGAGTTTTAAAATTGTAAAGATGGTTCCTCTACTAATGAGGTGATAGTTTTCATAATAGAGTACCGTTATATTTTTTTAGCAAATCGAATGTGAATATGAAAAAATCTCCGATATGGATTTTTTTAAGAAATCGAACAACTCTCGTGTATTATTCGTATTATACAGCAAACAGTGTGGCATTTTTGTTATAAATCATCCAAAATTGAGCGAACACTGATCATTATTTGTTTCGGGAAGTAAATTATCAGAGTATGTAGATTTTATCTGTTCAGTAATAACATGTACTTTCAAAGCTAATGCGTAGATATTCATATTGTGGATCGGTAAAAATACACAGTAAGTGAGGTAATTCTAACCCAAAAATATCATCATTCTGGGTTAATCTAAATAAATACAGTAAATGAATTCTATACATTTTACGATTCAACTTGCATCAATATCATCTGCTGCTAATTAGATGTGATTTTTAATTTCAGTCAGTTTCTGTCCAATAAAAAATTATTGAAAATAGAATAAAATTATTCCTTTCCTTTTGGAGATCAGTACAACTGTACAACAAAAATTACGATATCAAATTTACTCAACATACTACCGAAATCAGTTTCTTCATACAGAATCAAACCAACTAAGTTGCTGTCATTTTTTGATGACGCCAACCTGATTAATGATACATGTGGAATAATTCTACTCAAGAAGTTTTTATATCAGCTTCTCTCAATCTTTCTGCAATATAAGTAGGAAAATAGAGATGGAGCCGTCATTGATCTTTGCATATTTGAGGTATACTTGTCAACGTGGAAATATTTTCTATCTCAGTAAATATCACCAAATTCTCAATTGCAAAAAGAATAACTTATGTTTTCAAAAATTTTATGTGCAGTGCCTCTACTACTGGAGTCCCTCAAAGATTTATCCTGGGGCTGCTGCTGCTGTTTTTCATAATATATTTCATTCATTTTTGGTATTCTCTATTTCCAAAAAAAGTAATCATATTCGCCAACGATGATTGATAATCAAAAACAAATATTCGATTCAATCAATCTTGATACCGGACATTTCATTAATTTCATCATTTCACAATTGAACAGGAAAAAATTCTAAGTCAAATTGACCTTTACCCGTACTATATAGCAGATTGAAAGAAAATTTTACTGATCTCATTCATTTATAGAAAAAGCAGTAGTTGTTCTAGAGTGAAACCTTGTGGACAATTAATTTGATTTTGACGGCTCTAAATATTTACAAAACAACATTACTGGTAACACCATATTGGGTGACGAATTTTTTGGAACTATTTATTCTCCACCATCATGCAAGTAAAACTTCTACTTCTCCATGTCGCACAATAATCATCGTGGAAGTTTCAGCTCCAGATGAGACAAATCGTCTGCAAAGAGGAAGAAGGAGAACGTTTAAAATATCAAGACCCTCTCTTGAAACTCCGCAGACTCTAATCTTGCCTTAAACGGCAAAACATCATCAAAATGGATATAACGGAAAAAAAGTTTCAAGTTGAAATCAATGTTGGATATTCATCATTGGCCTACAGTTAAAATGATGCCTATTTCTTTTTTTAGACATTAGAAAGTAATGCATTTCTTATTTCATTTTGCCAGGATAGTGCAAGAAAAGTAACTAATTATATTTGCACTTATACTTCCGAAAAAATGAAAGCCATTAATTTATGGAGAGTATTTCCTGTTTCTTCCTTTTTCCAAATCTTCCAAAAGTTCAACGGATCATGAATAATATCTGATATAAGTCATCAGTAATGTAGAAAATATTATGAGTATTTCTTGCTGGACCCCTCATGAATACCGAACAAAAGACAATCATACACAAATTCCTTGTAATTTCCTGTTCGAAGATTTATTTAAATTCATATATGAACTGTTAATTCTTTTGAAAAACAACACCACTTCCGTTGAACAATTAATATTCAAATTTGAAGATATTATTCAGCCAACTTACTGGGGAAAATGAACGGAAGTGTGTTTACCTTCATTCGAGTCGATGCTACATGGTTTTGTTGTATATTCTCTTGACTATTTTGCTTACTGAAATCAGATTACTCCTAGATTCCGCAATAAGCAGATGAAGATAAATTTGGAATGAGACTTGGAATAAGAAATAGTTGTAGGAACGAGCTGCTATAAAATGTTACCTGTGCCATACCATTGGTTGTTCCAAAAGTTTTGTCCATGGCAGTGTCATGTGGTTTCGTAACTCCATATCACAATAAATATTCATTCTATTTTGTCACGGTTGATACTCATCGACAAAGAAATTTGTACTATATAGACTGACGCTGTTAATTTTTTTCCCCAAATTTTTAACACTTTTCAGCCTATGTCGTTAAGCGATTTTCGGACAATTTTCTCTACGGATTGAAATTGAACCAAAGTACTGCCAAAACAGCCCGAAAAACTAAATAGGCCTTTGGCAATGAAAGTATTAAAAAACGCACTCTACGAAGTTGGTTTTGTGAACATCTTTCAAAAATGTAAGTGTAAGAAACAAAATTCATCGTATTTTGTTTCTCAGTGTTCACAATAATTGGAAAGATACTCTGTCTGAATTATAGTCACTATAATTTCGAGATCCAAGAAGGAATCAACGCAATCAGAATGTCTTCAATGTAATTTGATATTGGAATGGGTGGAATGAGTAAGACAGTTCTTGGTGCAACTATGGAGAAAATGTTAATGTATAATTGATTTTGAAGAAAATAAAAATTGTTTTGAGGTTCACTCAAACACAGGCATTAAGTTTAAATATTTTTATTTATCACACGAAGAGCATATACATACATCAATTTATATATTTACATTTTTGAAATGTTTATCAATTATTACTATATTGAATTGCATTTTGTTTATGAA
The DNA here is from genome assembly GCA_015342065.1 of Leptinotarsa undecemlineata. NCBI lineage: Eukaryota > Metazoa > Arthropoda > Insecta > Coleoptera > Chrysomelidae > Leptinotarsa > Leptinotarsa undecemlineata. The sequence goes on from WOGP01008684.1 coordinate 4,050, forward strand.
TCGATAACGATTCAGAAATACACGTTCATGAAGAGTAACAATAAATAAGGACAATTCAACAGAATACTGTAAAATATAAACATGGCGATCAAGTGCTCAGTATTCAACTTTATTTGTGTATAATAATAGATGAACTTAAAAACGAATTTGTACTATGAATGAAATCATTTATCCCCGCCGTTTAAAAATTTTCCTCAGTTATATTGCTCTAAACATATATACACAGATATACATAAATACTGAGCACACATTTGATTAATATCTATGTTTTGATAATAAATATGTCCTAGGCAAATAATTTAAAATCTCAGAGAATGATTATTGGTCGGCCTTTATACAATTCACAATGTAATGTATTTACAATATTTGCAGTCTATGATAAGTTCTTTTAGGAAGATCTGTCAGGATTTTCATAGCTGTTTTCATGATGTTCCTAAAGTGAAAAAATCACATTCAATTTAGTGTTTTATCGAAAATACTGACAGAACTACCTTGCAAAGAGAATATCGATTTTCCTCTTCACTCACATATACATATATATCCCATATAAATACTTTATATTTATCGTGAAGATTGCACATTGTCTTTAATATATTCATATATTTACAAATCGACACTTGTATTAAAATCATTTTAAACAAACTAACATCTATTTACATTACAAACGTTCTATTTTTGTACTTAATTTATACATAAACTCACTGGTCATACAATCGCTGAACTTATTTTATACAAAATATACAGTGAATACAGGGACGCTCTAACCAGCTTTTGATGATCACGTTTAATTTTATTTATACCTTAAACATTATATCTACAGAGTTGTTCATAAATAAATTCCTTGAAAGGCTTCTTCAGTGACTTATCACGTATACTCGGATCTCCAGCCGGTCTGTAATAAAAGAAAAATTGTATTAACACATTTGTTGTTTGAATAATTATTTATTAAAAAAGAACGATAAAATTTGAAACAATTGGGTGTCGACACCAGTCCTAGTTCAGTGTCTTTGTTTATGATAACAATAATAATAATAATAGTGTTAATGTGACAGTGAGACAACATAAACTGGAGAATTTCCCCAAATAACATTGTTTTGGTTTTTGACTTTGAACGTGGTGTCACCGAGATGAAATCCATTCAGATTTCATAGATTTCAGTTGCTCATTGCCACTTTAACCCTGTAGCAACACAAGGATAAGCCTCCTTGAAGCCCCGGCTTATCAAAGTACCTGACCTTCGCTTTCCTAAGGTCGATTGGACATAAATCGGAAATTGAGCGGTTTACCAGGATGATGTCTTCAACACCTTCGTCTACCATAATCTCTTAATGGATATACAGGGGACTGACACTAAATGTAGAGGTCTAAACTATTTTATTGTCAAGTAAATTACTATCACGGCGTAGAATTTCAGTTAAGGATAATCTGAGACAGGAAAATTGTATTCGAAAGAGAACAAACACTTGAAAATAATTTTATGTGATACTATAATTGATAAAACTTTTATCGTTCTTTGTCCCCTAATCTAATCATTCGCATCGAAAAAAACAAAAAATGAAATGAGCCGATTTAAGTGAGACAATGAACTCACCATCCCATTTGACGTCAATCCCAAACCGGCGGCACTCAGCGAGCTCATGTGATGATGATACGACGCCGTCGGGGGTGGGGCGGGGGGAGGCGGGCCGGAAACGAATCCTTGCGTATGCTGATGTTGGTACCAGTGGCTCATGGCATGATGGGGGTGTAAGGCGGCGTTGAGATGAGGATGTCCACCACCCATGCCGGCGCCGAAACCTGCAGCTCCAAAACCGCCCTTGCTGGCGTCTAAAGGCTTCATGTCGCCCATCATGCCGCCCATCATACCGCCCAACGAGAGGCAGGATGCGCCGTTCTTCTTCTTCTTGCTCTTTGAAGACAGTTTTCTGTTTCTCGTTTGGATGCCTTCTTTCTTCATGGTGAGTGGTCTGTTTACCTGCAACAAGAGAGAAAGGGTAGGTTAGTTGGGGTGTGGATACATTTTCTTGCCGTGGTCATTGCATTTTATTATTGTGATGAGAATTATGTCAGTATTCATTAGTCCAAGAGCCTAGAGTCTTCAGAGCAAAGTCACTTCAGCAATGATATCTGGATGGAATTAGTCAAGTACCAGATACTATCATGGTTACACCTGTCGAAATGAATTGAAAAATCTGGACATTCAAGTCATCAACTTTAGAATGTCCCAGCGGCCAGCAGTGAAAATAATAATAATAATTCACATCTATTATTTGTTTCCAACTGCCTGGTTCATATTCGATCTTGTCGGATTGACCCCGATTTTCAGAACTCCAAACTATTCTGTATCTCAATTTATACTATCAATAATAATCTCAAGCTAGGCGGTAGTCATAACCGCCCGATGATTTACCTAAATATCATTCACCGACTCTTTTTCTAATGACGAAAACAATAAATCCAGAATCTAATTTCGACTAATGGCGTTTTGTAAGTAAAACGTTGGCTACCGAAACGTCTAGTGATTTATTATAGACTAACACGTTTTCTTCTTCGGTGCACCTTTGATTAGGCCTATTAGTTTTTCTTTGTTTTCGTTTAACGAGGATAAGAGAGAAGACGAGAAACAAATTAGTGGTTACGAAATCGGTCAATTAAACGTTGGATCGGACTCGAGGCTGAGAAGATTTCCAATTAGTATAAATCAAACTGTGACTGATGACCGGTACTAGGAGCTCTGAGAATCAAGTGTGCTACTGTTAAAAGCTGATGACGGATAGTTAACAGCAGTGGAACTTTTTTTTTGATTAAAAATATGTTCAAGGTCAGCGAATACCCAGCACCGTATGCAAAACTTCCTCTTTTGAAAATGTTCTTTTCAGGATTGTCACGAGGTGTTATATGGCTGTACCATGTAGTGACAGGACGTCACCTGATCTGAACCCAATTGATTCGTTGATAATTTGTTGGTCACAAGTAGAAACCAAACTAAACGTGTTCACCTTAAAAGTGAGTATCTAACATCGTTGCTCTCCACGAAAGAAATTTTGGACAATTAATTTTAGAGGAGTTGAAGAAACAACAAAAACGTTGTTGTCCTTGTGTCTGTTGATCCATGAATATTCCAAAATTCTTTTGGAAGTTAGAATCTGAAATTCTACATATTCAATTCATATACTTTATTAGACTCTTTTTCATTTGACTTTTAATCAAAATCGTAAACACTCTCGCCTTCTTCAGTACCGTCGCGTATCTAATTCCGTCACAACGGCATGTTTCATCGTATGGAATGTCCTCCGTACAGAAGCATCAGACACGATATTTCGACAATCAGATCCTACGATCTATGAACTAAATTACCTCGAAACACATTTGTGTCTCCGTCAACTTGTACAGTTGAGGCCATGAAAGATTACACATGCAACAATAAACGATACGTCCGTTAAAAATCCGTTTTTCCATTAACTGGCTGCCGCACTCCTACGAACGACAACCCTCAGAAGTCGAAACTTGTGCGAGCTAAGGATTAACGAGGTCTTACCTTTTAACGTGTGAGTCCTAACACGGGTTGGACGATAGCAAGTGAAAATAGATCGTTCAGACTAGGGCTTGAATGACCGACCAATACGGCAGTCAATTCGAGTGAGTGAGTGAGTAGCCGCCTGGCTACCGATCGCCCAACGATAAAACGCATAGTTTTATATAGTCCTCATTCGGCAATCAACAATACGTCGTATTATTTGACGTTTTTGTGTTTTCACTGTGAAGTATTTGAGGTTAAAAACTTTCTTGTGTGTACTATACATGAATAGTTACTTCCACAACTGATCAATTGATAGAAGAAAATCAACGTTAACATCATCAGAAAATCAATAAAAAATTGCATTTGATTTTACGGGTGTTATAAACAGACAGTGATTTGTAGTACTTTTTACAAATGTGTAAAGTTTTCCTAATTGTATCATACGCTTGATTAACGTTCTTTGAAGAAACACCAAAATAAAGTGAGGTATCATCTGTATATTAGAGTATTACATTATTGAAGAGACCAGAGAGAATTGTTAAAATCAAGGTATAAGTATAAGTATAAGGCCCAGAATTGATCCTTGTGGTACTTTTAATTTTGAAGCTAGGTAGTCTGATACACTGTTATCAATAACCAGCTTCTGATTTCGATTTTTGAGAAAATTTGAAAGTGAATTCACAGCTAATGCAGAGGGTCAAACCTAATTCAATTTAGCCCATGTGGTCGTCAACCGTACCAAATGCTCATCTGAAGTCCAGCGAGGCACGAATCCTATATTGTCCTTGGTCTGTGGTTTTGATGATATCAACAATATAAGAGCAGTAAGAGCAGTAGTAGAACTTAACTTTTTCATGAAACCCGACTGAATCAATTCATTCTCAAATCGGTAATGGCTCTGTCTCTGTCGAACTTTATGAAATTCACCAAAAATGTTAACATGGAATGAATTTCATGAAGAAATCACGTTGTTTCGTTTCCATCGGTTTCTCCACTCATTTCGGATACACAATTTAATGACGCATGTGTAATCTTTTGTTGCTTCAAGTGTATGCCGCGGTGTGGGTTTACTATGTCAGCTTTAACAAACTATATAAGCATTTTCAGAAGGCGAGGTATTATTAATCATGCCCTAGAGAAGCCGATAATTATTCAACTAATAGTCGCCAGTTATTACTTACAAAATAATATCCTGTCTGTTTCTAATTATAATATTGGCTTTCCTGCAAGGTCCGAGGTATTCCGATTCGTACAATTGCTATAGTTTCACAAGAGAGATTCGTATCTTGGTTGAAAATCGCCGTAGGCGATGCATTTGCGAATAATGACGAGGGGCACAGTCTTGAAACAATTGAAAGAACGCCGCCTATTTTGATTTGACATTTTCTTCTGTTTTCATTTGTTCATCTTTTTCACTCGAGAATCCCAACATTACATGAAATATGACGAAACATCTCATCACAATATTTAGATGAATAGAACAATTAGATAATTCGGTTCAATTGTCGCTGTGACATCAAAAGTGAATAGTGAAGTGAACAAACTGAATAGGCGGTCAGTTTGTTCAGTTTCATTCCAATTTGACAATTGCAAATACGTAATCGAAGAGATGAAGTTGATGATGGAATCTAATGAACTAAACGTCGCACTGTATATCAGGTTATAACAAATATGAACCAGTATTGAAAGTTCTTCGGCCTTTTTTTATATCATTCGAAATAGAGGCAGTAGAGCCAAAAAACGATATTAGACAATTCTAGATTTTGGCGAATATTTCAAAAACAATCACAAACAATCATATTCTCGATCTGAGAAGAAATTATTCTAGTTCCCCAAAATGGGGAACTTTTGTCCAATTTAACCGACGTTGTAGGTCTTGCCGTTTCGGAGATAGCAATAGTGGGGTCAGCTAAAAAACGAACTGTATAAACAATTTGGAACCAATGCAGAGATCATTAATAATATAGCCGTAACTTGAAAAAAATTAATAAAATTATCCATGACAATGATTATAGAACTTTGTCAAGGATGTAATGAGTCATGTTCGGGTTGAAGTTGTTGTTTACTGCAATTTGTCTCACAAAAAACCATTTTGAACAGATCATTAGATAAAATCATCAGATAAAATGAAAAATACTACTATTAAAGGAGAACATTAACATGGCATTTCCCAACTAGCAATTTTATATTCTGTAATGGTTGTGAAAACGTTTCGAAGAGACAAATTATAAAACTGTATTTCTCCCAGAAATGTTTTCGATATGTTTATAAAACAGCAACAAACAGAAAATTGGCACCGTTTTATAAAGCATTATTGTCTTTAATAATATTTTGTAATGCCTTTTGCAAACTCTACAAAACAGTTTTATAAACATTTCGGCAGATACTATAAAATTGTTCTAACACTCTCAAAAAATAATTTCGTAAACAATCTTATGAAATAGGTAATTGAAAAACAATTTCGTAAAAGTTTTTTTAGTAATTCCAAGTAAGCATTATAAAATATAATGCAGGTGCAAGAAGTAATTTTGTATTGGACATTAGGAAAATATAATAGATATGTCACCAACTGAAAACTAGCAAATAGAAAGGTTGGGGCCATTTCAATAATTTCCCTTTTGTACTTATAAAACCGGTAAAGATATTGTTTGTGCTTCAAAGATTGGTATTTTAATTGCCAATGAAATTTTATTGACAAATATATAGTCTATTATTAGTAAAATTTAAGCGCTCCTCTGTTTTCTTAAAATTTTTGACAAACATTATCAAATATACAAAAATTCACTCTGTCGACGTATTAATTTTCCAGTTGCAAATTAACTCGGTTTGTTATAAATAATATAATCTTATTGTATCTATGTACTTTTCATCTGCAAATATTACTTGCAGTATTTCATATTTCCAACTCATCCAATGCCGGTATTCCGAATTGCTATCATTTAAAACTGGCGTCGTTCTATAAAATAATTTGATATCAATAGCAAGAGTTTTAATGTATTTTAGCTTCTATGTTACCCCTATAAAACTGTTAGGAAACATTTAGTTCTAAGAGTGATGGTATTGCGTCAGAGTCTACTCTACTTTTAAAGCTATAGATTTCTATAAAAATGAAGACTCGATATCTCACGTATTCTTTGAATAAATATTATCTGTTGGACTGTTATGGCTTAGAAGCTTCTTCTATCGATAATAAAGACTGAAATTCGAAGTAGTTTTAAGCTAGTGATTTGAGTGTTTATAAAGATGGTGCTCTACTTAAATCGACGGATATTAAGCATTATTAATCCTGCTTTTAGCAAGAACAAATTTGAAGCACTAGGATACGTGGGTCTTTGTCTAAAACGAACCAATTTTTTCTAATTTTTTCCAGTTACCAATATTACAAGGTATATTAGTATATTAGTATATTAGGTATAAATTTATTGGGATGCTAGTTAAACTGAACTTGACAAATTATACTTCATTACACTTCCTCTAAAATCAATGTCAGCTGGTTCTTCTTAAGTGATGCATGTTATTCTT
>WOGP01008686.1:0-11090 GCA_015342065.1 Leptinotarsa undecemlineata
GTTATTAACATAAGATATGAATTTTTACGTAATTTTTTTATTAAATAGTTTTCAACAAATAGAGAAATTCAATATTTTTGAAAAATTTTTTTTGCTAGTTTGTTGTCTGGAGATAATTGTGATTTAAAAAATTTGTTTTCTTAATTTTAATTTTTAATTGTTCAAAATCGATTTTTTTATATTTCGATTGTTTAAATAATTAGTTAAGAAATAATTTTGCTTTCAAAAATCATAATTTACACTTTCAAATAGTTTGGCAAAAAACAATTATTTAATTTTTTATTAGTTCAACAATTTGTTATGAACAAATATTGACCAACGTTATATTTTTGTCTGAAGCAAAAAAATTATAAAAACAGTTATATATAAAATACATATATAAATATATAAGTATATAATTTTTTATGTCACTTTTTTATATATAGCTGTTTTTATAATTTTTTTTGCTTGAGAAAAAAAATATAATGTTGGTCAATATTTGTTTATAACAAATTGTTAAACTAATAAACAATTAAATAATAAATACAAACGGAGATTGAGAAAAAAATTGTTAGTTAACAATTGAATAACTTTTTGAAAAATGGTGATTCATTCAAGTGGTAAGAAGATACTAGATTTTTTCAAATTTTTAAAATGACATTTTATGTTATAAAAAATTTTTTCCCTTTGATAAACTCTCTTTAGCGGCAGCGCGCGCATGCCGTAGCAACCCCGCGGAACCCTATTTTCAACGTCAAATTAAAATTATAAATAATGGATATAGAGTTTCGGGAGTCGGGACTTTTTATCGCAAATTTCCTCCTCTCTAACGAGCTTTTTTCAAAATTGCTTAAATATTAATATTTCTTGAGTTATTAACGAAAAACTAAATACCATTTTTTTAAATCTTATTTTGTTAATAACAATTGCAATTTTTTACCAGCACCAAAATCCTTCAAAAACAATTTTCTATAGGTGATTCCAAATCGAATGAGCTATCGCTCATATTTTTAGGACCATTATCTCTATTTTTCATGTTTTTGAACTTGTTGATTAGACTATATACACCTCTGCAGCACTCTCATGGATGCCACCAACGCTTTGGATCACACTGGCCATACGTTTTCGTGTAGTTCCATAATTGTCTTTGGGGTTTTCAGGTATGACTGACTCAATTAGGCTGAAACCGGTTTTTCTGATGGCGTACTTATACAATTCATCAAAAAGTAAGTGAATGATATACGCAGTCAAATGCCTTCGAGATATAAATGAAAAAAACGACAGGCGATATCACATTCTTCTATTGCATCACTGCAATGATCTACTGTCTTTTCAACTGCATGATGATTGAGAATAAATATTGAAAATGAAGTATATACAGGGCGTTCCAACAAAACTTTGATCCCCCTGTGAGTCAGAAACAGATGTGTAATCTAAAATTTCAAAGAACACTTCAGTTTATATTTCCAGGGTGACTGATTCTGATTTGGAAATCATACTCGAAACTGCTGTCGGGGGAAATCAACAACACATCAACAACGGGAAGGAAATCAACAACAAATAATATCAGTGAAACGAATTCAACGTATAAATTGTTCAAAATGACCTCCACCTAGTTCTATACAGTCTACTTTCGAAATTGTTCCGTACATTATTCAAGATGTCCGGAGTCAGCAATCGGCATTCTCGAAGTATTCTCTGTCGCAGCTCTTCTAGATTTGTAGGCTAAGTAGAGTACACTTTCGACTTCAGGTGGCCTCACATAAAGAAGTCCATCGGTGTGAGATCAGGTGATCTAGCTGGCCACTCCATTGGACTCCATCTGCCAATCCAACTGTCTCACCCGAACATCAAAATGTGGGGGTGCACCATCCTCCTGGAATGTTATTTCATTTTTCACTGAATTGTCATCATTCAAAAAAGACTGTGTAATCATAGGATCTACACAGACTTGTAATAGATGTAAATGTGTGTCTCCATTGAGATTACTTTTGATGAATAATGGTCCAACAATATGATTACCAAGAGTGCCGGCCAAGACATTCAATTTTTGTGGAGTTTGTGAATGTGTTTTCATCACCAAATGAATGAGGATTCACATCGCTCCAGTAACGACAATTGTGTCTATTCACTTCACCATTCAGAATGAAAGAAATTTCGCCTGAAAAACATGTATTGTATAATAGGTTTGGATTATTGGTAAATTTTTCGCTGAACACCTCACTAAGTGAAATCAATATCATATTTGTTTAATTCCTGAACTAGCCTTATTTTGGAAGGATGAAATTTGTAGGCTTTCAAAATCAGAAAAACACTAGTAGCTGATACACAAGACACTCTAGCTACTCGTCTGATAGATTTTTGATGAAACTACAACTTCAAATCCGTCATTTCTGACAGGACGGGATACTTTATGTTTTCTGTTGTGAACAGTACCTGAAGTTCCAAAATTAGCCATTGAATATCTAACGTATTGATGGCTTACGTTGTGGTCTGGATGATTCGTATTATAAATTCTTGCAGCAGCTTCAGCACATTCATTACTTCGATAATAGGTTGAACCAATTATATTATTTCTTCAGTAGAATAAACCATGTTGGAACACAGTGAACGAGGATGACTGAATAATTTATGAAGACGTAACAGTGGACAACTATCTACTTTTTGTTCTACGACAACTATATTCAACAAAAACTACCAGAAAAAACTAAAAGTGTCGTCCATTTCTGAACGTTCACTACTAATTGAATAGATTCTTCAAATCTAGAAGACCTACCACAGATTAATGTTCGGGAATGTCGATTTTTGATTCCGAATATATTCAGTAATCTAAGGAACGCTTTCGAAAGTGGACTGTATTCTTGTATGGAACTGAATGGAAGTCTTTTGAATACTTAATCGGTTGATTGTGTGGCCATTGATATAACTTTTGTTGATTTCCTCAATAAAATGAGCGACAGCGAATTTTCCTTAATAAAACGTTCAACATTTAATTTCTCAATAAAGAATGAACCAATTTCAGAAAAAATATACAGAAGTAATAGAAAGATAAAAGACCTTTCAAATCATGTATCATGTCCCCCCTGCCATTGAAAAAAATTGGGGGTAGTTGCTGACCGTAGGGGGTTGAAGTTTCGGGTATGATTTCCATATCAGAATTGGTCCCCCTAGAAATGAAAATTAAAATATTCCTTGAAATATTTTATTACATGTCCGTTTCTGACTTACAGAAGGGGGGGTTTAATTTTTGTGGGAACGTTGGAAAATAAATATTTTAAAATAAAATCTCGGGATATTCATCCATCCCAAGTACCTACACAGTAGTTTCTGGTGAATGTCTGGTCTAAAACAACTACTTTCCTGAATATTACTGGAATTTTATCCCAGCACCAAACCATTATTTTCATTATTTTCAACACCTCGACTTGGTGAGTGTTTCAATCATCAAATGATGATATTCAAGGGGAAAATTAAAATGATAATTGAAATTTTTTTGTTTTTTACCACTTTTATTTGTCACTGACGTTACTGCAGTTTCGTCCTATTAGGACATTTTCAAACTTAAACATTTTCAAACTTATACAAAAAGTCACTATTGAGTGGCGTCATCGGTCCGTATTTCTTTGAGAACGATGTTTGCCAGGTCATCACTGTCAACGGCGAGCACTAGTTGATGATTACCAACTTCTTTTGATCTGAATTGGATAATCTGGGCACCAAATGACATGTGAAGTCTACAGAACAGCGCTACGTATCACAAATTGTCATTGTCACATATATTGTGCACGAGCGATTTGAAGACATGGTCATTTGGTCATCTCACGGGAAGGTGATGTGAACCAACCACCAAGATCGTGCTATTCAACCCCGTTAGAGTTTTTCTTGTGGGGTTTTCTTGAGTCGCAGATATATGCAAATAAGTTATACACCACAGCTATCCTCAAAGCCAACCAAATCCATGTCATCTGTCAAATTCAGCCTGACGTATGCACCAGAGTCATGGAAAATTGGACGTTTTGCCATGACGGACATTTGAACGATGTGATATTCTACATATAATGGCATCAATAGGTCTTTCAAATGATTGAGAAATTTCGACGATATCTCACACACACTTCGTTTTATTCAAACTCAAAGATAGGAAGCGCTGAATGAAATATCCTATATAGTTTGTCAAGCATGTAGTCTGGAGGAATTCGGCAAGAACACGTAAGACCAAGACCACCCTGTGGTCGCATTAAACATTTCCACACTCTCGGCCGACTTAGATTCAAATCACTCGAAAATTTGCACCAGTGAGCAAAGACAAGGCGTTCAAGGCCCAAATCGGTAATATATTTACTGGAGTGACGCGTGTAGGTCTGTGTATTTGGTAACATTATTGTCGTACAATGGAAGCTGGATTTCTAGCGCCATCTATTATGCTTTCTCGTTTTGGCTGACTTATCGTCATTTGTTATGTTAATGCATACATTCACCGGTACTTTATAAATAATTGGTGCTGGCGTTTCGAGATATGCGGCTCGCATGAAACGCCAGTAGAAAACTATTCGAACAATCTCTTTTCAAGTGTGAGTTTGTGAATTTTTTTGGAGAACAGTGCCTTTTGATTTCTCTGGAATTGTTATGTGTTTTTGTGAAATAGTTAAACCTTGATTAGGGGTTCGAAAACTTGGGGAATCTATGTATATTTCTTATACTGCTTCACTTCTTGAACATATTTTTGGAAATAATCCATTTCTCAGAAAAAATGTCTACATCGGTTGTAAACATTCGAGACTTCGCGACATTAAAATCATCCACAGGGGGTGGAACAATAATTCCAGTAAAACATGTATGCAAAACATAATTTGAATGTTGAAATTCTTAAGAGGTTTTTTAAAGTATATTTATTTACCACCGACTCAGAAATCAAGTGATTCTCAGATTTTCTTTCATGAATTTAAAACTATCTGCAGTGGAAATTTGAAAAAATTCACGTATGGTTTTTTTGTCAAGCCAGTTCACAGAAATGAGTACAAACTTCCAAAAAGGAACAGAGGTGTTTTTCAATTACGCCAGCTATTCGATGTTCCTCTCACTCTTCTTGTTTCTGGAAATATAATATTAGTAGCAGCATATTTCTAGATTATACAGTAAGCTTTCACAATACTGACGTAAATATTCTCTTCCACTTTCGTAACATTTGACATAAGAAAGAATCTATTTTGAGTCCTTTTTGATGAAAAAAATTATTGTGTGACGACAATTTCCGCATCTTTCGAAAAGAAAAATGGTAAATGGTTTTTGACATCATTTGATGCGTCTTTCAATTCTTTATCCAGTACAAGTTTACTTTTGGAACTTGGATCAGCGGTTTTTGAGTGGATTACAGTTTTCTATCATTTGTAAGGATATGTTAACCAACATTGAATATTGAAATTTCAATAAAAATACGAAACTCAGTTGAGTTCACAACATAGTTGAGTCTGTTTAAAAATTTTAATTGTATAGAATTCAGGGGTTTCTCCTTCTCTTTGAATAAATTCAATTCGATTAAAAATGGTTTTTTACCCTCAGTTTGTATTGCATGATATTTTAGATCAGATATGAACTGAAAATACCAATAAATATAGCGTAGTTCTTCACAATTTTTGGGGTCTAAAATAGCTGAATATGATGAACCGTTGAGTCACCGATTTCATGTCAATTAGGTTTTTCAAAGGACGATATGAAATGTTACAACAAGCTGAAGAATGCAATATTAAAATCAGCAAAAGTATAATTCAATCATCAGTACTATCAAAACCACGACATGTATACTACTTCTAAGATTTCCTTGAAATAACATGGAAATTACCTCTCAATTCTTTCAGCGATTAAATATACAGGTCGTTTCTTTTATCATGTGGTAGCATTGCTATATTCTGAACCGCAACAGATACGAAGTCGAATAAATGGAAAAAAAGGTAACAGTCATCGGGAACAATACAATAGCCGAAGAAAACTGACGGGGACTCTCAATTTATAATACTGGTTTTCGATTTTTTTGAATGGAAATATTATTTTAAAAAATTGGAAAAGAAAATGTTATTGTTTTCAAAGTGTAGTATGACGATGTGATAATTATTATTCTATAAAACGTATCGTCTCAACATGGCCACCATCAACTTTTTTTAAATACGGACCTGTCTTTTTTACTACTGATATTGATAAAGCAATAAATCCACAATTGAGGGTTGATCACATTCGATATTTTTACAGCTTTTTATTTGAAGTAACCAGCATCATTAGTGACAACAATTTCAAGTTATGGTCCGGTCATTACCTCTTTGGGAATTGTTTCAATTTTTTCAAAATATAATTCAGACAACCCAATAAATTTGACAGGTAGGTAACGTACCATAATGAAAATTCGTACTTTTTCTTTTGTAAATTTTTGTTTTGGCGTAATCCTACTTTCAAGGCTTTTCAATTATAATTCATAATATTTTCATAATTTTCAATCCTCGAACTAACGAAAATATTAGTTATTGGTGAAAATTCGATTGTTGTATAATTTGGTATGATCAAATATCATCTCAATTCATTTACCATCTTGAAAGCGTATGCTTTGCTTGGTTTCTTTGGCAGGAAAAATGAATGGGTTTTTGATATCTGTTGAGAACTGTCAGACGCTTATGAACATATCAAAGATGTATTGAAATGATGAAAGAACTGATATGCTATTTAGTTATGAAAAATCAAATAGATTTTTTCTTTTGGCAAGGAATATGTATGTTGAGCTATACCCGAATCGTCGTATTTCGAACATCCAAATGTTTAGACTATACGATTAGAAAGGAATGTGTGATTACTAGAAGTGTGAGGAATCAAGAAAATGTTACGGGTGAGCAAATATTACCACATAAAAATTTACACAGTGAAAACATCTTTTTTTCTCAATTTAGGATGGGCCAGTTACAAAAATTATGGTAATCAAGAATGCTCTTCACGAGAAATTGCCCACGAAATTGGGATTTCTGTAAAATCCATCAGAACTATTTTGAAAAAGAACAATTATAAATGCTATAGGATACGCAAAGTTCATCACCTCAATGAAAGGGTTTACGGAAGGAGTGTACGATTTGCGAAGTAGTTAAAACGTAGAAATAGGAAAGTTGGAAATATTTGTAAAAAAATAAAATGGACTGACGAATCAAAATTCAACAACAATAGTTGCTTCAATAGAAATATCCATTATAGGTGCACATTTACATAGGGAGACCAATTTACAAGAAAGGTTTGGAATAAATGTTTGATTGGGATTTGTGGGAACAAACATCATTAGTCCTTTTTTACGATGATCATTTGAATAGGGAAGTGTGTTTTCATTTTCTAATCAATGAACTCAATGGCTACGTAGATGAATTGCTACTGAATATCCGCCATGAAATACAATATTTCCAACAGAACGGCGCTCTTCCCTATTATGCAGCAATAGTAAGGAAACATTCAGCTGCAATATCCCCAACAAAATGGATTGGAAACAATGGACCAATTAACTGGCCAGCTCGATCATCTGATCTTACTGCTTTTTATCTAAGGATACATAAAGGATACAATTTTTCAATACCAAGTACGGATATCGACCATCTCGAACAAAAAAAAAAGAGATGCATGTATTAGTATTACATGTATTATGCTAGAAAATTGCCACAAAAATTGTTTGAACCGACAACTTATGTGGATTCAACAAAAAAGTCTTCAATTCAAGCATTTATTTTCCATTAATTTTCTTGAAACTAACAAAAGTTGCTTCACTCAATATGTTCTATCACACAAACTAATAGTCCGATAGCTGTGAATCTTGTACACGTGTCTTTTGAAGATTGGGGTAAACTAAAAATCATATGGGTTCGATACAAGTGGCACCATATGTGTTAGCCTACTATCGTTTTGGCTCACCTAAAATAAAGTTTATTTGGAGTATGAGTTTCGCAATTAATAATTTCTAAATAACAAATGGAGTCATTTGAAGAGTTAAAGCCACACACACATAATACAAAAATTTCATTCAACAACTCAACAACTCATTGCTGTTTGCGAGTAAAGTCATGAAATCGCGTTGAATAATTTCATCAGAATTCTACCCAATGGAAAGTGTTTACATATGAGGCCTCTCTCAATATGTCGCTTCTTTTCCTATTGCGGATACTTGAACGAGAAATTCTACTTATGCAATTTCAGATGCGACTAAGCAAGATTACAGACGGTTGAGTAATTATCTTGAAGACATCTGACTAATGAGATGAATTTCATCAGGAATTTCAAAGAAATTCGTCTGAAAATGTTATTGAAACGTGATCAGCAGAACTCATTTGATTGTTTTCACACCAACGGTTGGAAATTATTTCTGATTTCAGAAACAGATGTCACTGAAAACGAAACTGAAGTCAGTGATAGTATAAATGAAACTGAAATATTTTGGGACTATTTCGAGTCAAGGTGACCCAAGTTGCCAATATCTTCAGAAGAATTAAATCTGTTAAAATATATTTTTCCGGTAACCAGCTGTCACCCACCTACGAATGACAACAGGTGTTATTGAAAACGAAACTGAAATCAGTGATAGTTTAAATAAAACTGAATTTTTTTGGGACTATTTCTAGTCAAGGTGACCCAAGTTGCCAACATCGTCAGAATAATTAAATCTGTTAAAATCTGTTTTTCCGTTAACCAGCTGTCACCCACCTACGAATTACAACTGTCAAAAGTCGAAACTTTTTTGCGAGCTAAGGGCTAACGGGGTCTTAGCTCCTAACGTGTGATTCCTAGCACGGAAGTGTGAGCTTACAATTGAAAAAAAAATACTTTCAAAGTAATGAATATTTCGAAAACAATTCGATTCATCAAATGTTAACAGGAAGCAACTACTTTCTTGGTTAATATAATGACAGATATTTCGTCAAGTCTGTAGGAGTTTTTCATTGCTCAGTAATAGAAATTCCCCAAAATCAACACAAAGTCCCTTTTTTCTATGAGGAGAATTGATTTTATCATTGGAAGATAAATATGTAAGGATAACTTTAAAGTGAAAAATACAGGGCTACTAGAAGTACAGAGGAACCACAGACGTCGATTTCAGAACCATATTGTATTTTCACGGCACTACTAATATTGTGCCGTCAAGCTGTAGAAATTTCAATATATGTGATAACTCTAATTTGTTAAGGTCAAAAGATTCTTTTTTTGGAAATTCGGCCCAAGGGCACCGAAAATTATGATCCAGGGCTAATTCGATTTGGAGTCTCAAAAAGTTGCAAAAGTTATAAACAATTCAGTAAAAAAAAGAGGAGTTATATTGAATATATTGAAAATATTAAATATAACCGAAATTTGTTAAAGATCCTTACAGAAGAGTATAATTCCTGAAAAAAAGTCCCACCTCTCGGAACTCTATCACCATTATTTATAATTTTGATTTAGAGACGAAAATAGCGCTAAAAGCAGGCGATTTGTGTCCCGCAAGCGCTGACAAATACGGACTTTTGAACAATAAAAATTATTTTAACACATAAAATACCATTATAAAGAAAAAAATATTCACATACTCCTTAGACACTTGAATAAACAAAAATTCATTGAATAAAAATCCTGTGATTATTGTGTTAGGAATACTTCAGTTAATTAACTAATTCTCACAAGTATTAAATTTACATAAAATCCCTGATAATTTTTAAACTAAAGATCTCAAATTCTGTTCACTTCCTGAAGCTTTTTTTCGAAGCCTTCAATGAGGATTCACTTTGTTATTAATAATCAAAGACGTTGAAAAGTGAAAAACTCAATAAAAGCAATAAAATTTTTTTTTATTCAAATTTAATCGCATTCTTATTATTCAAAGTTACATGAAATGATTTTTCATAATTTTCATTTGTTACAAACAAATGTATTGTCCATAAGACATTTGGAATTTTTTTGGAGGATTTTTATCAGTGATAAATAATATTATGGTGATTAAAAACAAAATCGTTTGTTAAAAAAAATTGGTTTATCTCTTGAAAACGTAATTGTTGGGTAACAATTTTTTTGCTACTGAATATGAATATTAAGGAACGATTTTTTTATATCATAATTTCTATTTCTCTTTAATATTCTGGAAAAATCTTTTTTCAATTCATATTTTCTTTATTTATTCAACAAACAATTTGTTTCAAACAGATTAATTTTTACGATATATTTTTTATAATATTTGGGAAAAAAGTTTTGGCTTTCTACTACTCCATCTTGATACAAAAAAAGGATGAAAGAATCGTCCAAAGAAAGGAAGGAAGTAATCAATTTGAAAATAAGTAACTATACATGGATGTGTAGATCATGCAAAGAAGTAACTATCAGATACAAACTGTAAGAAAGTCCTCCTGAAACAGCTACTTTCATATAAATATTGAATTACACGAAAGAAAAAGAATATTTCGAAACAAACAACTTCTATACGAATACTGAATTATACAGAAGATACTTTTCTCTACTCAGTTTGTATGTCAAATATTCGTTGTGGAATAATAATCAGATATCATTCACATGAGTTCTACTTTGAATGAATGCACTTACATGGAACACTGTCATGGTCACTGGTATACATCGATGTTTCGCCTTAAGACACTTGCCCCAAGGCTCTCCAGTACCAAATTGGATAATATTATAATGTTATCAAATTTTTTGTATTAAGATGGAGTAGGAGAAAACCAAAAACTTTCTTTCCCAAAAATTAATCACTCCTAAAAATATAACTCGTTCAATTCATTTTTTATAAATACTACAAAAAAATAGAAACTACCATATGTCATTTTTTTTACAAAAAATTTTTTCTTGATCAATACTTTTAAACGAATTAAGAGAGCTGACCATTTTCAATTCGAAGATGTTGATAAATACCATCACAGAAATATAAGCGACATTTGGCATGAACTCAAGAAGAAGGAGAAGAAAAACCACCCAAAGACAACGTTCACTCTACCCCAAATTCAAGTAATACTTGTAAAATATGTTTAGAAAAAGAAATGAATATATTATTTATACCATGTAAACATATAGCATGCTGCATTGATTGTTCTATCAAATGTGATAATTGTCCAGTTTGTAGATCA
>WOGP01008687.1:0-11090 GCA_015342065.1 Leptinotarsa undecemlineata
ATTTTAACATGACACTTGACACATCCTGTTTCAAGTTGTCCTTCTTTCATATAATACTTTGACTGAACCACATGGCCTCAATCCAAAAATTTATTTTCTTGGCTATCAGCCTATTTTGTTTTATATAAATCAAACTTTACTAATGTGCCATGTACCTATTTTGATACTTCCTGTTGCCTGACAAGTAAGTAATCTTAAACACTTTTCCCAATTTCTTAACCTTAAACAATTTTTTGCAACTTCAATTTTCATTAACATTCCTTTTCAATTAGATCACTTACTTTCAGGAGAGCACTGAAGATGACGAGAGTCGAAAGCTCCTTGCAAGAATTTTAAAAATTATACACTTTAACACAAAAACCTCTTCGATTCATTCATATAGATCTATCAAAATTCACAAAAATATGAAACAAATACTTACTGGGTCTTCTTCTTTTTTCGGTTCTAAGTATCCTGGAGGTTTCACCGCATATACAGGAATCATCAATAGGATGCACAGAATCATCACCTGAAAACAAAAACAACGTGGGTATGTCTTTGATCTAGTGATTTTTTTTGTTTAAATTGCATCCAGCTGGGATTAATATCGGTGAATATTTTCATCAAATACTGATTTCACATTATATTTTTATTCATTCATTCCATCTGGAATTTTTGACAAATACAAATAAAAATCATATATGCTTTAGTTTCCGTTGTCACGTTTTTATATAAAGCGCTGTTCAAATTAGTTTCTGTACATGGGGATCTCCTAAAAGATAAGAGATGGAGTGTCGATTAGATTGTGGCAAAGTTGAGTATTTTAGAGACCTATTCAATTATGTAAAAAATCGAATGAAGCTTTTTTGGTTCTGGAGATATACAGGAAAACAAAAATTTTCAAATTATTTTTGCCTATATCTTCTTTATTCGCAAACATATTGAAAATCTGTCCACATTTTGCTATTGGCACTTGATGTAGGTTATCAGAATATGTCAATGACTTGAGCCACCCCCATCTTTGAATTTTTAAATACGGACCTGTATTTTTTGTTGTAGTTTTTGGATATTGTACGCTCACTTCATACTGAGGAATTGGAATTTATTTAATGTTTCAGGATGTTTCGGTAATATTTGATTATAATTGGGTGAATAATTCCCTTTTAAATTACAGCTCTGGAAATTGGTTAACTCAGTTAAATGAAAACACAATAGCAACTTTCACGTCTTCCTATGTACCATAGTTTTTAGAGAGTTTTTTTCCATTTTCAGGTACCTATTCATATTTTTTCAAATTTTCATTGCTCTGAGCGTTTTCTACAATGAATTTCGAATAAGAAAACTTTTTATGACTATCTGAAACATATCTACAACAAAAA
Organism: Leptinotarsa undecemlineata; assembly: GCA_015342065.1. Classification (NCBI taxonomy): domain Eukaryota; kingdom Metazoa; phylum Arthropoda; class Insecta; order Coleoptera; family Chrysomelidae; genus Leptinotarsa; species Leptinotarsa undecemlineata. The sequence continues at coordinate 1,359 of WOGP01008687.1, forward strand.
TATATTATATCTGTTTTGATGAGTATAATAACATCTGAAACCAACGATAATCGTAATGAAAATTAAAATGAAGTAATTTATATACACAAAAATATTAATGGCGCAATAAATGTTCGGATTGGAATCTTTCCATTTCGAGACAAATATTGGGCCAATATAATGGCCTGCATGATCACCAGATCTTACTATTTTGGACTATTTTCTATGGGGGACATTGAAAAATAGAATTTACGCTGGCAGAGAGATAGAAAATGTGGAAAACTCGAGATTGAGGATTGTGAATGATTTCGCAACCATGCAGCAAATAAGTGTGTTAAGGGCAATAAATGATTTGAAAAACCGAGTTCAGAAATATGTCGAAATGGAAGGACTCCAATTCCAACATTTATTGCGCCATTAACTTTTTGTGTATATAAATTACTTCATTTCAATTTTCATTACAATTACCTATAGTGTTCGTTTCGGATGTTATTATTGCTATCATTTTTTCCTGCTTATTAAAACAATATAATACATTTTTGATGTAGATATGTTTCAGATAATCATAGAAGGTTTTGCTATTCAAAGTACATTGTAGAAAACGCTCAGAGCAATAAAAAAAATTGATTAGGTATCTGAAAATGAAAAAAAAATTCGAAAAACTCTACGGTACATAGGGAGACGTGAAAGTAGGTATTGTGTTTTTATTCAACTCAGTCAACCAATTTCCCAATGGGGGTGGCCCAAGTCAGATGACACCCTGTATAAAAAATCCATGGACATATTCTGATAGCCCACATCAAGTACCAATAGCAAAATGTGGAAAAATTTTCAATATGTCTGAGAATGAAGAAGATATAGGCGAAAATATAGATTGGGATTTTTTGGTTTTTCGTGTATATCTCCAAAACCAAAAAAGCTATATTCGATTTTTTTACATCATTGAATAGGTCTCCAAAATACACAAGTTTGCCACAATTCAACCGACACTCTATCTCTTATCGTTCACGAGATCCCCATGTACAGAAACGAATTTGAATATCCCTGTATAAATTGAGAAGGAAGACATGCTGTAAATTTATTTCAATATCCACAGAGGAAAGTAGTTGTTCAGAATAATGATAATAATAACAATTACCCCATGGTGTAAACTGGTCATTGGTTGATGATTCTGACGTTCCCTTCCGAACGTATCGTGGCTTTGGGGACAGGGACCGCCTAGCTCAATCTTCGGTACAAGTAATGATGATAATAATGATGAACAATTTATTGAAACTATTTCTTTCATACCCTCAAATTCATTCAAGCAAATAAGCCTGATGTAGTATTCTTCGAATATCAGAGTTATTGGTCGTTCAGTTTTCAGCTCCAGATGAAATATGTGGAGTCTGTATTTCCGTTAACTAGCTGTTACCTAGCTTGTTGTCGTTAAAGGAGTTTGTGTGCATTATTGAAATGTTTCATTGTCACACGCCACAATACCACAGTTCTTGATATGTTGTTAGGTATCAGTTATCAACAATCTAATTTAAAATTTTCATGCTAACAATAGATTGAAATTTCAACATACGTTCTAAACACATATGAATATCTTCAGAGTTTTCTTACGACACTTACTGTTCGCCGACAATTTTTCAAGCCAAATTCCTTCAATGTGAAATCTGAAAGGAAATTTTTTGTTCCTTGAGCTCTTCGAATCAGTACCGTAATTCAAATTCAGGGCATTGTTTTGTATTCAATCATACAGTGAATGTCAAGTGTGTTATTCGGACCAGAACTGATTAACTTGTAGAATTCTTTTTTCCAATCAACAGTTAGTTCGACTTGCAATGAGGTTTCAAAATAAAAGAAAAATGACTGATTATAATGGAAAGTAATTAACAACGATGCTATGAATATCGCAATCAGAATGCATTGCAGTTTCCGAAATCACACATTCAAACATACTATAACATTCTAGTGTTACTGCGATATTATTGGTACTTATTATGATAATTGCAATGATGGTCACTATCTTGCACTGATGAGTGGCTAAAGAGCCCGAAACCGGTCTGCAAGTGTGCCCGTTCCACAATTGAAGGTCGACTCTTTCAGTTGTATTGCCAATTGCATTTGCAGGAAATTTTCTGTGAAGATTTCTGCATTGACGCCTGTCGGATATAATTCAACGCCCTTCGTGGTATTAGTCAGGGAAATAGTTGTTTTCTGATAGGCGTCAGTCCACTAAACCTACTGTGTAGGTATATCGAGACTGGCTTGAACGTTTGAAGTTCGTGTGCTTTAGATTTGTTTACTGTCAGTCTTCAAGTATAGCCCACTGACTAATGAGAAAAATATGAGCCAATGAGGTAATTACCAATCATTCCTACAAACATGTTCAGCGAAAATTGTTGCTGAAAATGACTTTCTCTAATAACGTGGGGATTTTAGTCGGCCCAACAACGGTCATTGTGAAAGTTCGTAATAGTATCCTGTGAAAGTTCATAATAGCATCTCGTGAAAAATTTGCATCGTCTGTAAATAAAGCATTCGGTAAAACATTATTATTGTGTGCCATCTTATGAATTACTCACCTGCGAAACATTAATCTTGAGTGAAAATTCCGAGGTAGTTAAACTTGGACTCGATGTATGTGATATGGGTATAGGAGGTTTCTTTTTGGAACTATCCATATGGTTTTTGGCTGACTTCTAGCTGGAGTGCAATCTTTCTGGTACTATTTGAAGGATGCTTTATATAATAATGTTCTGAATAAGAATACTGCCAATATGACAACAAATTAGGATTTTCTCTCACAGAAAATTAATTCACTCAACTTGATTTCGTTCAAGATGATGAATAGAAACAAATTGAATATTGAAGATTTTATTGAATAGGTATATCATCAGTGAATTAAGTCTCAGACAGAAAAATATGAAACTTTCATAGTTTTCTCAACAGTTGGAAAAATCCCATGCAACATTATGGAAAAAAATCAGCATACATTCTTCAGGTTTTGATACTACTGAAACATGTTATTACGCTGTAGAGTCCTTTGAATATCTGAAACGGATGAAATTAACAGGAAATGAATTAAAAATATTCGTTATGAATGTTTCATAAAAGAAAGGAAATTCAAAAATATTGCAGTGTTTTCACATAAAATATAAAAACTATTATATGTTCGAACACATTTCCGTTAACTTCCAGGCATATATCAACTCTCATCAAATTGTTATTTACAGCACGACTGATTTCATCGGCATCAAGGGCGTTGAAAGCCTGTAAATAGTATATTATATACCTAGGGTGAGAAGTGAGCTATTATTTACCGAGCATTTTTATAATGTGCGAGGTAAATGATAGCTTTTTCAGCCGAGGTATATATAGAATTTTTTTAGTACTAACATTGATATGTTAATTTTAATTTTGGCATTAGTAATTTTCTAACAATTTGTTGAATATATCGGAGTATCAAGTAGAGTGGAGTGTGTTTCTACTCAGGCTGGCTTTATTTATGTAAAAATTTGGCATGTGACAAATTTTGATATGAATCTAGGAAATATCTCATTGCATTTTTGATATATTTCAATGTTCCAATTCTCTCATCGCTTCTGTATGTTCAGAACTTAGAATTTATCAATTCTGCATTATAGTGAGAAAAAAATTTCCTTGGTTATATGATAACCCGAGGCAGCTATGAATTGTTGCATGTCAAATTGAAACGGTACAGTGTCCATGTTGAATACGCGATGTCGATGATAAGCGCGCAACATCTACTAAGGCCATGAAGATGTTTGCCGGCGTTTCCATGATAACCAAACACTGCACAATGATTGTTATTGCTGTCAGTTTGCCAAATGCGGTTTTAATTAAAATTTAAATGTCACTAGAAGAAGTTAAAAGATCTATATAAGTAAAACGTCAATATAATTAATTGAAAATGGGTGAAAATTCAAGTGACGATGATTTAGGGCTGATGTGTACCCGGCCTTAAGTTAGAGTGGTGGCAGCTAGTACAAGTAGTGATTTATTGCAAGAAAAATCAAAGAGACTCTACATGAATGCATATAACCAACTGAAAATATGGTGTGAAGAAAGAAAAGAAGCTAAAGTAACAGTAAATGTATTATTAGCCTATTTCAAAGAGAAATCAGAAGGCAAAAAGGTATCGACATAGTGGGCAAATTATTCCATGCTAAAATCGACACTTGCAATAAAAGAAAATATTCAAAGTTTTTCAAGCTTGTAGCATTTTTAAAACGAAAAACCAGTAATTATAAACCTAAGAAATCAAAAGTATTTACAAACGAAGAAATTGACAAATTTATAGATGAAGATCCTGATGACGAATATTTATCAAAAAAGGTATACTTTTTTATTATTAGATTGTGTTTAATTTTTTAATGGAATGATATATAGTCTGTTATGATGATTGGTGTTACCGGTGCCTGCAGAACAGATGAATTATGCAATATGCTCCTAGACGATTTAGATGTTTGCAATATATTATCACAATAAATATTCTTAATTCAAATAACAGAACATCAAAGAAGTTTGTTGTTGTTGAGCTACAATGGGTTAATGTTATTAAAAAATACTTAGCTAATAGGCCAACTGACATTACAAAACTATTTATTTTATACCGGAAAGGTAAACATATCAAACAAAATATTGGGAAAATCCTAAGTGTTATACTGGTCATCTCTAAGACGTAGCTCGGCAAAACTTCTCGCAGAAAATGGAGGTGACTTACTCAGCCTGAAACGGCACGGTGGGTGGAAGTCGGCTGCAGTGGCTGAATGATATATTGAGGAATTAATTGCTTATAAGAAGAGAATCGTCGAATTAGTGTAAAAATGTAATTTACCCAATGAAGCTTCAAATATAATTTTTTTGCAAGTCAAGATGCTGTCTTAGAAAACGTCCATGTTGAAGATAACTTAGTGGAAAAAGGAATGCGTTCAAAGTACGAGGATTGTTTGTTTTGTAACACAGAAGTGAATTTACCTGGTCCAAATGTTAGTTCCAATAATATAGGAACAATTTCCTACTTATAGTTGATGATTTAGTTAACAAAAGTTTCTGTGAATATCTTTAAAATTATAGAATTGTTCTCATTATTTGCCTAGGTGTTTTTTATTATCATCATATTATTTACCAAGGATGAGAAATATTAATTCTCGTTAGGGGAATGGAGTGAATAATAGCAATTTCTTAGGTTAGTAGTGAAAAACAATTTTATTACTTGCACGTCTTGTTGAATGCTATACCCATCCAAGATGATTTGGAAAAACAGAGTGAATAAATGACAACTAATTTGACAGATGTAACTTCAACAAGATGGCCGTTATCAATTATCAAAGTCTGGAACTGTTGGCAGACCCTTTATATTCCACCTCCATCTCCAGAAAGAGTCAAGTTTCTCCTTTACTTGAATGCTAATGGTTCATTGAGTTTTATTCATCATTTGTTTTCTAATAATCATCCTCGTTATATAAACGACATGGTGTTGTCATACTGTCAGCGTATTAGAAACTCAGTCTCTTCAATACACACAAGAACTACAAATAACCCGAATGTGCCGTAGTAGCGTTTGTACTTTGTAGTGAGGCAAGAGCCACCGTAAATACGCCATTAGGGAAAGTAAACATTCATTACTCTGCGTGCTTGCTTATGGCCTACCCATATTATTAGACATAAACCCAGATTATCCTGCGAGAAACGTGAACTGAAATTCGCCTGAATGAGCATATTCATTAGAGTTGTTTCCGCTTTTTATTCACATTCAGAATTCATTCCATGAACCTGACGTGGTTGGAATCATCGTGGTATCGGAAAGTATATTGAAATTTCTCGAGTGTAGTAAAAATGCAAACAAATATGATCATATTTCATTAAAGTTAGGTTAAGTTAGGTCCAAAGTGAGTGGGCCTATTCGACTCTCCACCGCCACCTGCAAGGGTGGCGGTGTGTGTGAGTGTGAGTGTGAGTATGAATAGGTGTGGGTCACACCTATTCATACTCGACCAAAAAACTCAGCTTCTCAACGGAGCCGGAGAAAATTACAGTGACGTGTAAGAAGGCTTGTTAGACATCGTAGTTCATCCCTACTGTAGTCCACAACTGTTTGGAATCAAACTTCGAAGGGTGAATAAATTGCCTTGGAGTGAGCCAATCCTGGAAGATTCTGCCAGAAGTCCATAAATCTTCTTGCCATCCAATATTGCCAATCTTTGTTTCGCAAAGCCTAAAGCGATGCCAATGATAAGTAGTGGTCCGATGAAGTTGCTTGCAGTACCCTCCTGTGCAAGGGAGTCAGCAGCCTCATTGCCTCACAGGCCAATAGGGCCAGGAATTCAGACCAGAAATAATCTGTTATGTCTTTCTATCGGCAATTCTATTCTATTGGCAATTTGCTACCAATTTAGACGTTGCTCTTGAGGAGCGAAGAGCTTCCAACGCCGTTTGACTGTTCGAGAATATTTTTATTGACTTGTGAGTGAGATTGGATTTATCTTATCTCTCCTCACACAATTCAATAGCGTAAATGTCCGCTTAAAATACAGTTGCATAGGTTCCTAGGCAGGTTTATATCTCTATCCTGGGTCTACAACACCTGCACCACGACCGGATGGTGTTTTTGATCCATCTGTAAACCAACAACTAACTTTTCTTAACATTTCCTTCTCCCGGAAGACCCACTCGAGAACAGTATTTCATGAACGATTGATATGAATAAAGGTTTAACAGAAAAAAGCAGTTGAACTGGTAAAATATCTAAAGTCTCCTGTTACTTCAAATATAAAAATTTCAATTACGCTCATAATAATAATGATAGTAAGACGACACTACTAATCGTGGGGTTTTCACCTCTATGTGAAACGAAAACGAGAAAAAATATAACTCAATATTTTCTCTTAGAACTTCATATACTCTATAGAGAATCTGTTGAGGTGGTTCCTTGGCCGAATTCCGTCTCGAATCTCAAGACCTTATCAACTTGCTGCACTGAGGCAGAAATCTTGATCGGAAGGCTGTCATTCCTGATGATCAAATCATCACTAACCTCACGTTGTGAGAAGTAGTCATTGGTTGATGACACACGCCTAACCAGTTCAACTTATGTGTTGAAAGTAATAATATCAATGATAAAAATCCCATTGATATAGTTTATTGTATAATTTTCACTATAAAGGGTTTTGAAAAAACCGCGACAAGTGTTTCGCTATACAGAAGCTTTCTCATGCGTTAATAATAAGTTCCTTCCAAACTACAACTATTATACAGTGGTTATATTGGTAGATGAGAGGTATTTCAGTTCATTATACTGTCTATTATATACTGTCTACACTGTAATACTGTAACTAAATGTCTGGGAAACTCATGCGCAACTCTAGAGTCCTCAATGGGTGTCCCTCAACTCGTTTGGTTACATTTTGTGGAAAAACTTACAAATGCAGATCGTATCTCTGCTGTGTTTGAGTTCAAGTTTACTGTTGTTCTGATTGTTGGAATCCTCTGTGGAATGATGCTCTCTCCACTCTCGAAAGTCATGCTGCCTTTTTTTGGCGCAATCAGGCAAAAATCTTGGCCGGACAAATGCATAGGTTAAAAAACTGTCAAATGACGTAGTGGTAAAATTACCGTTTTTTGATTCTGATGTCCAGAATTTATGTTCGATTCTGGAAGAGTATTTTCTAGTGAGAATTTATCTAGTTGAACTTAAATTGATTCTGTTCCGTCAAATGTCTTACAGGACTGCGAATAATCGTAATAATAACTAAGTGGCTCAGAGAATTTTTAAGATAACCAATACGGAACACGAGGCTAATAACCACATTTATTGATACCATTCAAACCAAAAGGACAGAAAACGACTCTGGAATTCTAAGTTGAAAAACTAATTTTAATTTGTTAGCTATTTTTCCCAAATCGAAACCCCCTCTTCCGTAATTCGATTGTATATATTCAGTATAATTACTACAATCAGTCATAACGCATTGATACATTCAATCAATCATTAAATTGAAGCCATATCCATGCTGTTCACAGATGATCGCTGAAAATGTAAACATAGGCAACACCAAAATTCAGATTTAAACCAAGTATGAAACAGAAATGATCAGATAAATGTTCACATAGAATAAATTTCCATAGAGACAGGTGGCCTTGAAGAACACGTGTACTATTCTGCCGTCTGACAATGTCTCCCTAATATTAGTTAAAAAATGCAGCCAATATACATAGCTTATTGCGTTCTTCTCACAACTTCTTCATGACACCCTTTCCAACAATCCTCTTTCCTTCACTAGTTTGACGAGATCTCTAGCTGAATCTGTTTGAAATCTGTTTTTCTTCATTCAACTGTATGTAATATTCGTCCGGTCATAATTTGGGTTGACCAAAATAACTCGAGTAAAACTCAGGTAAAATTACACAATTACGGAATAAAACAATATACAAACGCTAGATTTTATGAAAAAAAAATTATTGGGACCTGAAATGAGAGTGAATTAACAAATTGGGCTGAATAATAAGTGAAAAGTATATAATATGAAAACAAACAATAAAAATAAATGAAGACGGAAGACACAACTGTACGACGCGACGTATCGATTGTAAATAACCAAATTGATTTTCGGATGATAACTAACAGCTGTTTCACTTAAATCGTTTATACAGTGTGTAAAAGCCAAATGAAATAAATTCATTATTTCGGTTAAAGTACATACTTTAACAAAATTCCGATATACGTCAAATTTAAATTATAATTTGACATACTTCAACGGAAAAATACTACCCCTACCTTCAATCCCCGTCGAAAGACAGGTACAACCCCCCATTTTTAAAATAGGGAGTATAGGCTTGTAATATATCGTTTGAGAGGTCTCTTCATTCTCTATTCAAAAATTCTATTGCTTTCAAGTTTATTGCAACCTTCAAAATAAAATAGATTAAAATCACGTAGTTACCGAAATTCTATAAAATACACTAAAAATTTATTGCAATATACTCGAAACTTATTTCATGTTGAGGTATTGATAATAAGAAACTAAGCAAAAGCCATAACAATATTCTTTTCAGATGGTATCCTTTGAAAACCTGTAAATAATTTTCGTATCAGCGTTAGTCTAAAACGCCTTGTCAACTTGTTTTGTATGTTACAACAGTATTTGTCAGTATTCCAATTTGACTTAAATAAAATGAATAAAAACACTTTTTTCTAAATACCACCGGCATATTTTATTTAAACGACCAGTTTATACGACCGAAACCGGTCGTATAAACCAGTCGAAAGTATTTTTATTCATTTCATTTGAGTGATCATGAATAACCAAAGAGTAAACAAGTCATCAGTCACACATATTCCCATTTGAGTTTGAAGTTCTTTAACTTCAAGTCTGACAAATAGTAAGATTAATGAAAATGCATAAAATAACAGTTTTACAGATGATTGGTTACGGAGATAAAACCAGACCACAACAGGAAGTAGCTCGCCTGTTTCATGAAAAATTTCCTTATTTACCGCACATATCTCAAGGAACAATAAGCAAAATGGAGAAGAAGTTTGGCAATCTTGTTCGTGTGGCACAGATAAAAAATGACACTCTCAATGCAATGAGTGATGAACTCAAATTAGATGTGATGCTTGAGTTTGAGGAAAACCCACATACATCGAGTAGACAGGCATGCACTACATTTAATGTTAGAAATACATCAATAATAAACATATTCAAACAAATAAAATGCATCCCTATAAAATTATACCTG
>WOGP01008688.1:0-11090 GCA_015342065.1 Leptinotarsa undecemlineata
GGATTTGTTTCTAATTCACATATTGGCAACAGCGCCTATATCAAGTTGAAATAATTTATACGTACCTAGATATTCTACTTTAAAAAAGAAAAATTATTTTTATAAATCAACAATTAAGGCAAAATATGAATTATAGTTCAATATCACCTCCACAAGCCACATAAACAACAGTTTTTTCGTTATTTATTTATATAGAGTAAAATAGGTCAGGTGCACAAAATGTCATATGTCACAGAATGTCTCGGAACATAAGTAAACAGAACAGCACGCCTCTGAAATATGTCACCTTTGTTTGTCTCGTACAGATAACAGATTCATTGTCCTTTATTAGCTATAACCGAAGTTGCCAAATGGTGAAATAGAAACGAATCCCTTTAAATGTTGAATGCCTTATTTCATTCTTCTGTTCTAAGTATACAAATAATTTTTTTAAGAAAAATGTTGAAATGATAAGTTTAAAAGGCGTTGTTATAGAGTTATGAAAACTATATGATTTTCGTTAGGAGGAACATTCCCTATTATTGACCTTTTTTTCATAGAGAAAAATGTTATATTTATCACTAACTTGTCCTGTGTACTTTCACCTATCAAAAATATTTCGATATTGAAGATTTGCAAATTGATAGAAACTATATACTTAAGTGAGTATATTCCAGTAAAAGTCGTGTGCGCATTGTTTTGAGTTTATAAAAAAATAAGACAGAAAAGTTCATAGTTTATATATACGAACGTCAAACTTATAATGACATTTTTGGAGTATTTCATGTCATTTGTTTGTGTCTTATGGAGCTGTGTTTTGTTCGAGGTTGTTCATGGTGTATGTGTTTAAAACACAGAACTAAAACTCTGGGTAATATATCTGTGATTGAAAGGATGGTAGACATGTGAGATCGCCGTATTATCATCATTTGAAACGCGTACATTAGCAAATTATTACATGGATTTATTTAAAGAATCATTTCCTTTGGTGGTGTAATTTCTATGCATTGTCATTTTAGCTGAATGATGGCCTTTTTGATATCACTTCTTTTGTTTGTGACTGTATGATTACGTTTGGTTTGTGCGTTTTTGGGTTTCGTCATTGGACATACACCCAGCTTCAAGTAATATTTCTTCTTATGAAGAAGACAATGATGTTCCTGGAAACAAAGCTGTTGTTTTCTTTTTCTTTAAAAAGTTATTTAAATACTTAAAAAAGAAAAATGAAATAATGCATTCAATATTTAAAGGGATTCGTTTTTATTTCACCATTTGGCAGCATCGGTTATAGCTAATAAAGGACAATGTATGAGACAAACAAAGATGACATATTCAGAGGCGTGCTGTTCTGTTAACTTATGTTCCAAGTCATTCTGTGACATCACATTTTTTGCACCTAACCTATCTTACTCTATATAAATAAATAACAAAGCAGTTGTTGTTTATGTGGCTTGTGGAGGTGGTATTGAACTATAATTTATATTTTGACTCAATTGTCGATTTATAAAGTTAATTTTTTCTTTTTTTAAAGTAGAATATCTAGGTACGTATAAATTATTTCAACTTGATATAGGCGCTGTTGCCTATATGTGAAGGAGACATCAATTTGAATACTTATCGGAGTGAATTTGAAAAACTCATGAATTAAACTCAACTTTATTTTGTTCAAACTTGCATTTACTGTAATAACCCAAATTGAGGAACATTCCCTATTATGAGTATGTTATAGTTGTACGACTTCAAATATAAAACAATGTGTTTTGCTGTGATAAGTTGCTGAACAGTATTTGACCCTGTAATTTGATCCAGCAAATGACTTGTTCGCGCCGCTTATGCTCGTTCACCTCTGCAAATCATTGTCGCAAAATCGAGATTGTCAGCCGGCCGTTATAACTAAACTAGATCTCGAATTCGCGAAACGGCCATTCGGGGTCTAGTTCTGCGTATCCTCCGGTATTGTATGCTGCGCACATACACACATTCTCGCCGGCCGGCGAAGCTTTTCTGCTCTCGAGTAAGCAAAAAAAGGGTCCGTTACCGCTGCGGAATGTGAAAGGCAGTCGAGTTGTTGGCGGTTCCAGTTTTCGATCGCCACGACCGGCATTCCTCCGCAAGAGAATTGATTATCTCGAAAAGCAATTAAAGTTATCGCCGGCCTGATCGAGAGTGCAACAATCCGGGTCAGTTCTTTCGAGGGGCGTCCAATTTGGGGTAGGCCCGTTTCCGGCACGGAGCGCAAATAAATCGATGGGGTGCTAATGCACCTCTAGTTAAACATACAGATAACTGGCAGAAGGTTTTACAGCTGCGTTTGTCGGTATTTGCTCGGGGTCGTCGTTGTCAATAATGGATGCTTATCTCGGAGAACGTCAACGATTATGATGAAAGAGTAGATAAATTCCCCGGTATCGTTTGCCCTGAAGCGAACTCGTTCTTAAATCATTCGGCTGTATCTTTCATCTCTATCGAAGCGAGAATGATTATTGAAGAATTCGAGAGGAATAACTGTACTTTCTTTCATGGCAAGTAGCATACTTTTTCGGGAAAACTGATACCGCTCACAAAATTACCTGATCTAACCCCACTTGAATTCTTTCCAAAGGAGCACCAAACTTATAATACATCCTTACAGTCCACTCGACTTTCCTTGCTAATGGATTTGACTCCAATTAAAGTGTATGCAGAACGTGCACATTTTGGGAAAATTAAACTTTCAAAAACAAATACTTTTCCTAATCATCAGAACTGCGGTACTCTTCTCAACGCGCGTTTCACCAACCAAGTTGCCGTCTTCAAGAGATGAAGGAAACTGGTATTTATCAAATATAGTAGGTGAATTGATCGGAAAACGGATTAGATCGTATTTTGAAAAAGTTGAATGTGAAAGTAGCTTTCGAAACTTCTTGTTCAATTCAACAAATATTAGGTTACCCTTTAAACAATTTGTTAGAAAATTAAAAGCTGTGAGAACTTGAAAAAAATGTATATGGGTCAGACTAAACGAGCCATCGAAATTCGCTTCAAAGAACACGAATCATATATTATGATCCTTCACGAGGAAATTAGCCGGAACTTTCTATCCTGTTTTACAGTTAGGAATTAGTTTTCTTCAACCTCTGAAGACACCAATTTGATTGGTGAAACGAGCTCAGTTGTGGTGATCAGGAAAAGTGCTTATTTTGAATTTATCCTACGCTAGAGGTTCCAGTTTTAACTTTCACTAATTGTTCAACCATACTATACGTCCAAAGCTTGAACACTAGTGGAAAAAAACGTTCATTCAACAATTTTTTTGTTACAGAAGAAGAAATCGATGTCGTCTCGGTGGTGGACAAGATGCAGTTCCAGAACAAGGTATTCTCGCTGCCGAACAACCCGACCACCATAGACAGGCAACACATCCAGCGAAGAATGGCCACCGCCATATCGAGAAGAAGCGCCGCGACGCAAGGCATCAAGACCATCCTACCGATGAGAAAGCCTGCGAGAAAACCCGTAGAAACGACGCCGTCGACCAAGAGGAGAGCCGCAGCCGAACCTCTGCAGAGAGGGGCCAAAAGGTCCAGACAGTACAGAACCACGACAGTCAACTCGACGCCTTACAAACGACGCGCTTACGGACACAGCAGCGACAGCGATCAGGAGCCTTCCGAGAAGCGGAACCTCCACAATAATATGGAGCGCCAAAGAAGGATCGATTTGCGCAACGCCTTCGAAGATCTGAGAGTCCTCGTGCCTGAGGTACGTTCACACTCGGTACAGTGAAAAGATAAATGAATCTAGTACCTTTTGAAGGTTTCAGTGTTACAAGTTATCTTTACTTTTGACCCTGGTATAGAGTCTAGTGAATTTGGAATGATGAATTGGGTTCAATTTTGGAACCTCTATAGAGTGTTCACCAAACAAATGGAGGCCTAAAGGAATCTGTCTTTTTTGTTCCACTGAACATACTTTCACTCTTGTGTTATATTTTTATTTCATTCCAGTTTCATTTCATTCAGTCCAGTGTGCTAATCACTCCATCTGTTCACTGGAGTAATGGAGTGATCAAAACTTAATATATGCCGAGTAATTTTACTATTAAATTTTGACTGGAAATAAATGAAAATGTAACACAAGTCAAATTCCATAAGAACATGTCGATACATTTCTGATAAAAACATTGTTATTCGAAACCACCCAAATTCACATACTAACCATTAAAATATATAATAAAACGTTGCGATTCAAGCAGTAGATTTCATTTCACCATATTTTTGGGGACATAGTTATGAGAGATAATTGTGAAAAGTCAACTTTTATGTCATCTATTCAAAATTTAATGATAACAATACAAAAATTTATAAAAACTTTTGACGCTTCCAGCCATTTTATTACGATTCCCGAGTTTGGAAATAACCAAGAAGAACGTGAACATCAAAATTCAATTCTATGCTTGTTTTGCTTCAGCATTAAGAAGTTGGAACTCTTAATTCCTGTCATTCTTTGCATAGAATTTAATTTGTGGGGTTGTTGTAGGTGAGCAAGAAGGAGAGGGCTGCTAAAGTGGTGATCCTGAGGGAAGCAGCTCAGTATTGCGATAACTTGACCACCATTTCGAATAACCTCCACAGAACTTCCGAAGAGCTGAACAGGAAGCAGGCGTGGCTCAGGTGGCGCGTCTCCGAACTGAGGAGGAATTTGGCAGCGAAACGATGAGTAGTTTGAATTTTTGCTGGCGAATATATCCACGGGAATTTAACACTGTGATTGAATTATTCTGTTTTAGAATGAACGTTCATTTTATTTGTTAATATTGTATAGGTTTTTCGAAAAGATTACATTTTTTCTTTAGTTAAAGGACAAATACTTTTTAATGTTTTAACGTGATTTGGTGATGAAAACAATGTGATAAACGGCGAAAGTTTTTATTATCCATTCGATTGATTTTTGTTTTGTTTTTTCCGAAAATTGAGGATCGTTTTATTTTTAAGCTGCCCAAAACATTGCGAAGTATTTGCCAAGGAGCAATAATAATATAGGTTTTCTTTTAGTATGTTTTATAGTAGTTTACTTTGTATATTGTACATTTTCTGTTTTATTTTTAAACGATAGTTTCATACATAACTGTGTTTTAACACGTGGTTCGTGAAATTTATTATTTTGTCAGAATTCTATCTGACCCTTTCGTTCGGTTCGAACAACGCATATTGTTCGAAGAGAAAAGATACATTGCCCAGGAGGTTTTGTCGTTATAAATTCAGCAAGAGCTGGAGATGTTTGGAAGGTGGGTAGACACCGGCAAAAAATTATTCAGCCGAATATTTTTCTAGTAATCCACCACCAAATTGAAAGGTGAGAGTAAAAAATTGACTGCGATCAGAGAGCATCGATTACAATGCATTTTAAGCTTTATTAATACTTGTGTTATGCGAGTTATATACTATTATTATTGAGGGGTCAAAACATTTTACTTTTCTGTATTTTAAGTGCTTTTACTGTTAGGATTTTAAATATTGTTGAGTTTACACGAGAGAAATAATATTTGGTGTGATTTTTGTTGTTGCATCTTGGAGATATCGCGTTAAGTTTTTGGTCCTTACGCGAGCGATGCCATCTGATTGTCTCCCGTGTGTTGAAAGGAATTTTACGACAATATTTAATCTTCCTCAAAAAATTTTTCGTGTACATTGTCGAGACGGTTTTTTCGTCGACATACTTACCGTTTGTGATGTATAATATTTGGTTTATCAAACTGAAGAGACCTCTTGGATCCGTCTTTGTTGAGATGGTCAGATGGCCCGCCGGGGTGATGGTCCCGCACATTGATTTTGGATCCGTTCTTTTTGGCTTGCCGAATCCGGAACGGTGGATTTTGAAATGCTCAATGTGTTTATATACTTTGTTATTGAAATAGTGGTGTTTTTTTAGTTTTAGCATGTTTACTACTTATAAATACTGGGAAATATGTCTGTGCATGAAATATTTGTATAATTTTTGTCTTCCTCTGCGCAGGCATTATGTTGAATATAATATGATAAGACGATTAAGTCGTGAGATGGAGAGAATTGTTGTGTTCATAATATTTTACAGTATTTTATACTTTTGATAAAATAAGAATAAACCCAAAAAAACTAGAAAAAATTACCTGAAAAAAAAACAAAAAATGATCTGTCCTCGAATCGGCGAACTGCCGGTAAATATGGGCCTACAGTTTTCCTTTCTTTGCACGACTAATAAAAATTAAGGCCGGTCTTCCTATTCAAAAGTTTCTCTGTCGTAACTCTTTTCACTGCCAGATTAACAAAAATTTCAATTTTGTTACGGCCACGCCTGTTGGACTAAAATCGAATCGAACCTTAATTTTTCCTTCGTGCGAGAACTGGATGAATTCTCAGCTATAAAACGTACCTGTGATGTAACCTCGCTGTCGACCAAATATATAGAAATAATGTAATAGTGAGCATTACGCACATTTGATTTCAACACTGACTCTTTTCGTCCTAGAAAATATATAACAGGGCAATTTTCTAGGCTTGGCGACCACCGAGCGATGCCGCTCACTATATTTCGAGTGGTGTTGCCGATAAGCAAAACATAAAAAGTATATTTCAGCCCTAAGGATGTTGTATGGCAAGATATCTTTGAGCCGATGTGAGCCTACAGGGTGAGAGCGGAGAAGCTAAGATTATTCAAAAAAATGTTGCGAGTGAGTTTATCAAAAATTCTCGTTTTTCAAAGAGGCGCTTCGCAAGTTTCCTTCTCCCTCATGGAAATCTGGAAAAGTTCGAAAAATCAATCGATTAGTGAAAATCAAACCCAACTTTCGCATCACCCTGTACGTGTAAATATAATATAACGTTATGAGACGTGTAATCATTGTTTTTATTAATAATATTATAATATGCCATAATATCCTTCCTAATTGATTGTTAGTACTTATTTCACATTCATTATTTTCAAATGTTTCTTTGGTAAAATTTATAAGGATTTCAGTTTGGTTTTTGGTTCCTCATAAGTTTTACAAAATAAACTGTTGCTTAAAGAATAATGTGTTTTTTATTTCCACCCCAGATAATAATCCACATACGTGAAAATAAATTTATGTATTGAAATAGAATCAAGTGGATAATTCTTCCCGCCGCCTGAAACTGATTTTGAATGTGCCTAATTTACGGCAACGTGAAAATACCTTTAGAAGTGGCTAGTATCCGGTCACGTTATATAATTTCAAGACGTTGTTATACCTGTTAGGTTGATGATCCAACCACATACTGATTTCAGGAATGCCCAATGTTCGAGCAACATATAAATCATTTTGGAAGTGGCCAACCAAGAAAAAATACTCTGGGAGAGGCTAATGCTCCGACTGAGCCGAATAAATTTTGACAATTCAAATATCACGCCAAGTAAACATTTTTGAAAAACCATTTGAGTCACTTTAGAATAATTTTAGAAGTGGCTAATATTTCAGCCACGTGAAAATATTTTTAGGAGTGGCTAGTATCCGGTCACATTATATAATTTCAGGACGGATTATACTTGTTAGGTAATGGTCTAAACACATTATACTGATTTCCAATGTTCCAGAAACATTATTTTGGAAGTGGCAGATATTCCAGCCAAGAAAAAATTCTTGGAAAAGCTAATGATCCGACCGAGCCGAATTACTTTTGAGAATGAGAATATAACGGCCATGTAAACATTTTTTAAAAACCATTACGAGTCACTTGAAAATAAATTTGGAAGTGGCTAATATTTCAGCCACGTGAAAATAATTGTGAGAATGACTTACAATCAAGCTACACTAAAATAATTTTGGGAGAGACTAATGCTTTGGGAGTGACTACTCTAGCCTGGTGAAAATAATTTTGGGAGTGACCAATACTTTTGTAAACGTTCAAGTAGTTGGGTTTGAAAGTGACCAATATTCCGGCCACGGTGAATTAATTTTGGGAGAGGTTAATGTCCAGCGACGTTATAATAAAGAGGAATGTTCCTCTTGAGGGGGACTACTTTGAAGGGAACGAAATGGAAATTGCGGAATCTGCTCCACTATGTAGGGATGACCCTTGGTGAAATTCTGTAATGGGGAACGTTCCTCAATTTGGGTTATTACAGCAAATGCAAGTTTGAACAAAATAAAGTTGAGTTCAATTCATGAGTTTTTCTAATTCACTCCAAAAACTATTCAAATTGATGTTTCAAATGTTAAGTTTTAATTTTTAAAGAGATTCGTTTCTAATTCACATATTGGCAACAGCGCCTAGAATGTTAGATCGGATGTCAGGTTAATAGTATGCTAGAAGAAGAAGAGGAATCAAGTCAATAGTGTCAAATTATAAATTATAGTTCAATACCACCTCCACAAGCCACATAAACAACAAGTTACTTTGTTATTTATTTATATAGAGAAAGATTGGTTAGGTGCACAAAATGTCATGTCACAGAATGTTTCGGAACTTGGAACATAAGTAAACAGAACAGGACGCCTCTGAAATATGTCATTTTTGTTTGTCTCATACATGTAACAGATTCACTGTCCTTTATTAGCTATAACCGATGTTGCCAAATGGTGAAATAGAAACAAATCTCTTTAAATGTCGAATGCATTATTTCATTCCTCTTTTTCAAGTATTTAAATATTTTTTTAAAGAAAAAGGTTGAAATGATAAATTAAAAATGCGTTGTTTTAGAGCTCTTTTATGAAAACTACTTGATTTTCGTCAGGAGGAACATTCCCCATTCTGGAAGTGGCTAAAACCCAGCTACACAGAAATAGTTTTAGGTGTGGCGAACACTCCGTTGACGTGGAAATAATTTTGAAAGTGGTTATTATTCCTTCTCGTTTTATTCCTTCTTCGTTTTTCACTTTCCCACTTGATCCATTTTGAGCAAAGCAACCGAATACAAGCGACGAAATGAAATACGGTGAATTATTTTTCATACCATGAGGTAGATATCACAAAAAATAGGTTTATTTCTATATTGAATAAAAATACACGATCACAATTACTGTTAGTCATTATCCGAACACAAATTAGATACTCTACGAGTCTTATGAGACTTTTTTTCCCAAGATTTTTATGAAAGTTAATAATGTCAAGAAACAAGTCGCATTCATGAGAAAAAATTAGAAATCCAAAAAAAGTAAGGGTAGTTCCTCGTTAATATTCGGGAATGATTCAATATCCTGATTTGATAAAAAAAACCTTTTTTTCATGAATAACATCCTCATATCAAAGTGGCAGAATTGCAAACTGAAAACGGTTTATTAATATTTTGAAATAAATGATGAAATTACGGTTTTTTTGGAATCTTGCACCCTTTTCAGCAGGACGCCTATGCTATGTGAATACCAAACTTATGAATGAACAAGTTTAGGTATGACGCAACACCAAGAATGTTGAGTAACTTCAATTAATTGATTATGTTGGTCATGGAAGAGATTAATATTTTAATATGTTGCCGTTGGTACTGGGAACTGAAAAAGCTGTGAATATGAATTACTTTATTTGAATTTTAATTCTAGACAATCTACATAGATTGAATAACTGTTCTGCCGAATCATTTGTCAACGATTTTACATTTCCGGCAATAGGTCCATAAGGATACAAAAAGTGAAAGAGAATTATGAACTGGTTGCCTGCCATTTCTGAATTATCATTCGTAGGGTAAAATTCCATTTTGAAGGAGCGATCATATAAAAAATTTTTGAATATTCAATGCCAGCAAGGTCGACAGAACTTTCAATTAGTTTTCTGTTGATTAAGAGTTTGTTTAACTTTGGCAGTTTGAATAAGATGAAATAATTCACGAACCAAAAGTGAAAAATAGTAAAAAAATTAATCAATACTGTTTATTGTATGATTTTTTGTCGCTTTTCAAAGATCTCATTCCACAATTTTCCATTTCTAGACATCTAAGTCTTTTTTCATGTGCGAGTCCTAAAAATTAGCAACTCAAATTTGTGTCTAAGCTATTTTCCGTTTTTTTTGCCATGGCCTGCAGGTTTCCATTCCTGGCGTTTCATCTACTACTGCGGTAGACATTACCGAAGGCGAAGAGGTAGAGGTTGAAGGTAGCTGAGTTTCTTTTAACTCTTCTTAACTTATCTTTAGTCAAAAAATTTTAGTCAGTGTATGATGTTTCTGATAGGACTTTGATACCAAATGGCCTGAACACATTTTATATCAAAAGTATAATAAATATAACAGATGCAATTGACAACAAATTTTCTCATAGTTTTCCTATAACTGAAGGAATAACTGATAATAAATTGTCCAACTTTAGTCTTATCAATATGGTAGATCTAGAAAGAATTGCTGGTTATTTGAAAAATAAAAGTCCTGATGAAATTTGTGTAGAACTTCTGAAGAAGTTTTTTAGTACCATTTGTAATCCATTGTTAAACATTATCAACAGTTCTTTAGACAAAGATGAAGTAGCAAACTAAAATTATCTACTATTATACCTATACCAGGACCGAATACAAACCAAGCTATTCAATTGAGACCAATAAACATGATTAATGCTACAGATAAAGCATTGGTAATGGCTGTATATAAACAGATAGTGGATTATTTGGAGAGTAATATGGTCCTTTGTGAGTATCAATCGGGTTTTCGGAACAAACATAGTTGTGAAACTGATTTACAATGTGTTTTAACAGATTGGAAGAAAGGTGCGGAAATGAATCAGTATACCATTGCAGTATTTCTTGACCTTTAAAGGGCATTTGAAACTGTAGATAGATGCAGACTGATTAGAAAGCTATTGATGAAATAGCACTGAACTGGATCATGAATTATCTGAGCAATAGACAGCAAAGGTTGAAAATAGAGAAAGTTTATTCTGATAAAATGCAAAATAATATAGGTGTACCCCAAGGGTCTATTTTGGGGCCATTATTATTCCTTATATATTTAAACATTGTAACCATAGCAGAAGAATGTAAAATTCACTTATTTACCGACGATACCCTACCGTACTTGAGTAGTGAAGATGTACATGAGTATGTTGATACTATAAACGCTAGTCTTGAAAGGGTTTATAGATATTGCTCTGCAAATCTGCTGAAGGTGAATGTGAATGAAACAAAATGGATGTTATTAGGGAAACATAGATATCAT